>VXAB01012770.1:38586-86513 GCA_013399175.1 Odontophorus gujanensis
TAGGCTCATAAAATGTTGATGTTGCATTTGTAATATACTACGGTAATACTAATCTTGTTCTTACTGTTGCATATGGATACTGAGCTAAGTTATCATCCCATGTTAAGAAATGTTAATAGAAGTTTTAATAAAAATATTAAAAAATATTTTAACCTTAGAACACAAACTGAGTTTTAAGTAACTTCTGTTCTTATTGGAAACCTTCAACAGGTCTCAAAATGAGCACAAGCCAGAGTAAGCTACTTCAACTTTATAAAATACTGCTTCATCAAATTAAGGAATTTTAGATTAAGTAGGCTTTTAGCCTTCTCAGAATAGGATGTCATTTTCTTTCATATGTAATATCCTTTTCTCATATGTATGGATGGCTTCAGGTTTTGCCGTTTTTGTTGTTGTTTTTCCTGTTTTAAGATACATGTTCAGTTCTGGATAACGTAAATGCTAAACAAATAAAAATATTATAAGTAATCTGAAAATGAATTAAAATCAGCCAGTGTGACAGTGGATGGAAACTGTCTAGCTTGTTCCATTTTTATCTATTCTTTTGAACAAGGACTGTCCTTCGTAGTGAGTTATGAGCAGTTAGTATTAAGAGGAATGTTCTATATGTACTTTATGAAAATTGATTCAATTGAGTACTTCATATATTTCAGATCAGATTTTGAATGTTTGTATTCTAAACACCACTTGTGCTTTGCAGTTCTATTTATTCTTTTTGCTTCTGGTATTACAAGATCTATCATCAAACTCTAACTTAAATGTGTAAGAGCAGCTATTCACAATGCCAAGTGTTGGCGTGTAGTTTAGTAACATTTATTATGTATTAATGACATCTGACAGTCTAATGAAATATCATAGCCTGATTGTCTGATTGGGAGAGAGTGAGAGAGACAGACTGGCTTTGCATACAAACACAAATCTACTATTTACAGCTTTCCAAAGTCCTGGTGAACAAGTGGAAGATGTTTGCTACAGTTTAATTGCCAGTGCTGCTGGGAGGGAAGAATGCCCCTTCTCCCATCTTTGTGAGTGTTTACAGCAGACCTGTTCTTGCTCCACTTTCAGTTCCTCTGTCTAGGCCATGATCACTAAGTTACTATCTTTTACTTTCCCTTATCAGATCTATCTAGAAGTTATTTTTTTCTTTAGCCATTCTTTCCCTAAATAGAGATGACTAAAGATAAAATAGTATCTTCCAGTGGGTGGATGTGATATTAAATTTAGTATCCATAAAATACCTTGCGAAACTTCAGTAAAAGGTAATATGTACATACTGCAGTATGAAAACAGTAAGGGTATTATATATATCACATTCTGCATCGACAGTACATATACAGCAGATCTTTTTTGGTGCAATTTAGTATGTTTATTTTTAACATTTTTCTATATCAACAAAGTACAAACATGATTTTAACTTGGGTTTATGGTTGTGTTATGAAACTGTCATCTGCTTCAGATCTCAACATATGCCATTATTACAGGAAATAAAAACATAGCCAACATCAGAAAAGCATTTTTTTTGTGCCTCATTAGTCAGAAATATCTGCCAAAACCTTGCCCTCTTGCGCTAGTAACTGACTTTTTCTACTGCTGGCCTCCTAAGTTGCTGGCATTCTGGGCTAGGGTTGCCACTGTAGGTGTGCTTTTCACTGGCGCCAGCCTACTGCTTACTACCACGTTGAACTTCGGTTTGTTTCTATTGGATTCTAGAGATGCTATGGAAGCTCTCCAGTGGCTAGTTTAACACCAGTTTTAACACCTTTAAACGTGTATGCCTGTTAAGCAGAACAGTGTAATACAAGGAAGATATACTTTTTGTGTACATGTGTGTTTATTTTTATATTCTAAATTGGAAACCGGATTCCAAATGCTGTGCATTTTATGGAAATGTGTTCTTTTGCATCAGTGTTATTACAGAATTCATATGAAACATGTATTTAAGATCATATCTGAAGAAAGTCATTTCATTCATTAGAAAACAGCCAGTTCAGAAGAACAGCAGGTCAGCCATATGAAGGTGTTATGCCCATTAAGTTATTTATGCTCAAAATGGGCTATTCATGTTCTCCTCCGAAAGATTGGCATGTTATGTCCGCGCAGTATTAATTTCCTTGGAATTAATAAGCACACAATCTTGTGTGATTTAATCAATACATCGATTAATAATTCATCAATCAATAAGTCAGCTGCTAAGTTTTTTTTAAAAATACATTAAAGCAAAAATAGAGGCAGATCATTGGAAATTGTTAGATTTTATGAAAAGGAAGGAGAAAAATAGTTAAAAGTCCCAGGTGAAGCTTTAACTTCAGAACATTTCTCAAGTTGAATATTTCTGCTCTAGAAAATGAGAAGTTGGACGTTCTTAACACAACACACAACTGCTGAAATAGTTTCTTATGCTGGAGTCACAATATTGTGTCAGTGGTAGAGCATCACAGATTAAACTTGTCTGATTCTTCCTCCCAAGAAAGTACAGCGCTAACTGATATATAAAGTTTGTTCATTTTATGGCTTTTTATTTTTAGCTTTCATTCAGTTTTGCCTTCGCGTTTTTAATAAAAACCAAATGAATTTAGGCTGTGACTGAAGCTTTGTTTCAACAAAGAATTCCATTGATACAGAATTTAAGATTTATTGTCAAAAGTTGGGTAGAAAAGAGCAGCTCTCAAATATGGCCAATGTGTGCAGAGGGGACGATGCGTATATATATATCTGTCTATAAACACATGTATATGAAGTAAGAAAATTCATAGAATGGAATATATAAATAGAATGTAAGTATAAAACCTTGAAATTGGGATTATTTTTAACCAGTTTAATTGAAAGTTTATGTGCTTTGTGTATAAGTCTCATTGGCTGATATGGCCCAGGTGCAAATAAAATCATCTCCATCAGGAGCTATAATTTTCTGCAATTTTATACTACAACAGAGAAGTGTGCATATGCAGCTGGATTTTTTGTTTTTTTTTTTTTAATCTGATGTATGCCTCTTTTCTCCTTTTTGTTCAGTCTCAACTACTAAGTAAGCATTAGGAGAAAGAGAAAGGGAGGCTAATGATTACCAAAAAAAGATTTTTATACAGCAATGGAGTACTGTTGTATAGCAGTTCCTTCGCACACCTGATACACTCTTCCTTCTTAATGTTGCAATTACCTCTTGTACTTTAGTTCAACAACTTACAATGCCAGACCTCCAACCCTTGATTCAGCAACTCCAATAAAATTCTGTGTGGGTGGAGGAGTGTACATAACAGTACAGTGCAGTAGCTTCATTTTTTATTTCTGTGGATTATATGAATTGCTATCTGCTCTATTTCCCTACCTCCTACAGAACAACTTTTCATTTCATGATGCTCTCAGTCTCACAGTCAAAACTCAGCTTGTTCATACATTTGCCCCTCAGTACCAGATCAGTGAGGCTGTCACCACTGTGAAATGACATTCTTTCCATGTCCCTGTCCTTTGGAATTCAGGTTTCACTTAAGGAAAAGTACATGGGAAGAACTTGTTACTGAGATGTGATGAGTGGTTCCTGTTAGTATTGTGCTTTTCTGCTTTTAATAATTGCTTCTTACAATGCATTGAAAACATATTGTGCTTTTGTCATTTGAAATATGGCTAGAAAATACTGCAAAAAGCTGGTTTAGCCTCTTGTCATCTAGTCATTCAGCTGAGATGTCGAATTTCATTCTTCCTTTATGAAAGAAAATGGCAATATCTTTCATTTAAAGAATGTACATATCAAATTGATTTGAAAAGAGAACGGTTTCAGACATAGGAAATTTAACTTGTCTTGACTTTTATTTTCCCTGCCAAAAAATGATGCAGTAACAATGAATAGCAATTTTAAATGTATTTATGTCACCCTAAAACATGTAGTTGCTGTATTTATGAAGCACATTATTGATAATTTTCATCGTATTGATTTTAGCATGATTGTATTTGTATGTAGCTCTAGATACTGTGGGTGCCTGGATATGTGGCAGCTACAGCTTTTTTTGCTTGCACACATAAAATTTGTATCTATGTGTTTTAGGATTTGTTTTAGAATTTTGATAACAAGCTGCAGATCAGGACAAGCAGTGGCTAGGATTTTGGGTGTTCCCTTACCTTGTGTCTCAGTTGAGTTCCTTGCTTGACACAACTGATTTAGACCCAGAGGTACGTAGGGTCCGGCGGTGCATGGAACCAACACTTACTTTTAAATGGCCACCAGGGGATGCTGCAGAACGGTGTACACAACTGGGAATAGGTTTGCTTTCTGCCTACAGCCCGTAAATGGTGTTAGGTTCCTCATTTTGAATTCAAAGCTGAATCCTGAGCTTAGCAACAAATCGTGCAGTTCTGCTTCTGACATGATTATGTTTTTTCCAATAGAGTTGAGGCGAAGGTTAGCCCTGATTCCTCATGTATGTTTATTTCATTACATAAAGATGTATTTATCTGCATGCCAGTTTAATAGTGGGAACCAAAAACATTGGTTCAGCATCCATGTTTCTGCAACTGACTATATAAAGGAATTTCTTATGATGACAATTAATTTTTCAAGCATGTATTGCAGGACTTGAAAATTTGTTTGCTAAAAATGTAAAAATGTTTGTTGTTGTTTTTTTATGTTTGTTTAGAAAATTCTGCAAATGCTCTTTTGATTATGCAGTATTTGTGTTTATACTTTTGATCAGTTCAGTAAGCGTGTATACACTATGGGAAACATTTTCTTCATGATTACATGAATGTAACAAATCTTAAATGATTCAATATGCATTAGAAGCAAGAAGATGAAATGAAGAAGTGTGGGAGGAAAGATCACTTGAAAGAATATGCTCAGGAGGATAAATGTTAGGAATTGTGTGGCTTATTTGTAATAATATAACCATACATGAATTTATGTTATTTCAGTCTTTTCTGGCAGAATTACATGGGACTTTCTGATGTGTAGTATAAAGCACTTTTCTTGTTTGCCTGAAATGTAACAGGACTTCAACTTAATATCTGTTTCTCTAAGTCTGTAAATCCATCCTAATGTTAGTTAAAATTATGATTTTGTGCCTAGGAATTGTATTCAGACAGTTGTGCTAAATGAAATTATGTGTTCAGAAAGCAGCACACTGTCAGATGAAGCACAGTTTCCATATGCTCGTTCAAAAAAAATTAAAGCTATATTATTATCTAAATATCAGTTGAAGCTACTAAGTTACTGTGTGTGTAAAATAAGAAGGACAGTGTATAAAGAATTTAGCAGCAGTTTGCCAAGCTTATGATATTATACTGAATGAAAATACAAATGGTTCATGAAGATCACTTTGAAGAAGCATTCGTAAAACCTTTAATGCTACATCATCATGTATGATGTAAAAAAAGTGAAGAAAATATTTAAAGCATGTTTTATCCGAAGTAGATGTAGAGTTTAAATGAAAGCATAGAAAGTGGAGAAACGAGTGGTAGTTTATCTGTAACTAAAATGTAGCTAGAGCTACTCTTAGTCTTATTAGCTAGTGCTTGATTGCATTTAGAAAAATAACGTTCATTTCTTCATGTTATGCTTGTTATCCTTAGGACAGGATTGCAGAACAGTAAGTCTACTGACATTCGTCTTCCAAAAATGTCACCAGAAGCAGTGTCCATGTGAAACTTGAGAAAGTGTAGTTCCTGAGGATGGAAAATCCATAGAAAGGTGTTAGAAACATGACCACTTTTCTCATTTCTTTTTAAGATACAACAGTGGGATTTGGAAATTTGGGGTAATTCCTTGGATAGATAACTATTTATAGGAAGCTTGCTTTTAATTGCAGTTTGTATGTTTTTAAGAGTGGGATTGGAGCTCAGGGACATCTTTTTCAAGAACAAGGGAGCTATGCTTCAGAGCTAGCATTGGAATCCCACAGCATTGAGGTTCCCAGATACTGCCATAATGAGAAGGACAGGCATGTGCTTGGTTAGAAACTATGCATTTAGGAGAAGTTTTTAAATTAAAAGTCAACTGTCTTCTTAGAAAATCTGAAGGTAAGAATCACTAATACATTACTTTTGGTAGAATAGAATACATATTTTTGGGGGTTTTCATTTATCTGCTACTAAAAGTGAGAATACAGTTATGAGGGACACATTTTAGAGTTTTGCCCCCAGGTCTATTTTGGATTGTTGTGCTCATCTTTCAGTATTCTGAGGAATCATTATTAATACATTTCAGTATCTTATTATGTTTCCTGTATTTCTGCACCATGATGCTATATGTACCTTGTAAAGTATTCACGACCATAATCAGTGAGTAAATAGCTTTTACTTAGTTTCCTGGTTTACATTCAATAGATTGTTTATTAGCGTACCATTTTCTACAATTAGCTCAATTTTATTGTTGTTGTTCTTGTTGTTTGGGCTTTTTTTTTTAAATTTTAATTAGGTTCCATCTAATTCAGTTTGTTTTTATTTGAGAAAGTGTACATGTGAGAGAGACTACAGTGTCTCTAGGGAAAGTGGAGGTCTTCAAAATGTAAGCTATATGCTTTGCAAAAAGAAGTCACAGTATCTGTTTTTGAGGGACTGTTAACTCACAGTTTGTGTAGAAAAGGTGAACTTTCTGCCAAATCTCCTAAAATCATATTAGACATCTGAAAGAGTTCTCTGAATGTCTGACAGTTGTTTCAGGGCATCACCGAACAGATCATAATTGCACTAATTCATTTTTTCATTTCATATTCAGTAAAATGTATTTCTAAATAACCTAAAATAAAGAAGAGAAATAAACATGTGTATATAAAATCATATATATATAAATATATATATATGCACAGTAAGTATATAAATATATTTTTTATATATATACATATATATATATACCGTAAATGTATACTTACATTTAAAATACTTTTCCAAGAAGCATCTTCTAGCTGTGCCATTGTCTGTGACAGGGGAGCAGACATACTTACAACTCTGTTTCGTACACTGGTACGAAGTTTTCTTAGTTGTTGGTGTCAGTGTTACTTAGTCTTCTTAGTGTTCTTTGTTGCGTTACATGCGTCTGCTTTAACTGGCTATTAAACAGCCATATTGGTGTAAGGTGATAGTTGTGAAGCTTCTGTTAAGCTGAAAGTATGAGCTCTTGTAGTAAGTATTCCACTGATAAATCAATAAACTATTTTCTAAGCTGCAGCTTCATCCTTCAAATCATGTCTTAGCGGTGAGTTGAGAGGTTTGCAGCAAAGAAACTTGACATGATGAAAAACATGCGTATCACGTATGAGTGTACGCACTCCATGGTTCACTATTTAGCAGAACCATTGCAACCCCAGTTACAGAGAAAAATTAAGCCTTAACCTACAAGTGAACTTGACCTCAAGTGTAGGAAGAGTGCACCAACTAGTCAAGACATGCTGGAGTAGGACAGGTGAAAAACATACATAACATAATTTTCTAAGTGGAAATTGAGTTAATTTATCCTATTTTGAAATAAAAGGTGATTACTTGATTATTACACTCATATTCATGAGTGTTCTCAAAAGAATGTTTGTATGTTTTCCTGTATTCTGATCCATGTCTTATTTTATTTCCCTTGCCCACAGGAAATCCATCTTACGTTTTTGAAATGGCTTGAGGAAAATGTAAATTTTGAAGGATTAATAGAATCCAGCAAAGTGTCTCTTAAATTTGTTTCATCTTGTGAATCGAAAATGGAGATAACTCCATCTCTCATGTCAGTCATCACCAAGATGGGAAGCTTCTCATCAGAGCATTTCAGACTGGAGACATATAAACAGAATCTACAAACAAAGAAACTTGGAAAGATTCTTTTCTTTACGGAAGTTACCACCACAACAATGAATCTTCTGGATGGGTAAGACAGTGAGTAAGCTTGAGTAAGCATTCTGATCTGGAATGCATAATTATAGTAACACAGTTTTCAGAAAGAACCGTTTTTGTCTTTTTTTATTTGTTACCTACAAGATATCCAAAGTCAAAGCAGCTGATTGTATTTGAGATGGGACATAAAAGAGGGAATTTTGTGATCAGAGAATATTAATTAGTAGTGTATAAAAAACTAAGCTATAAAGATTGGGAAGACTTGAGTGTGACTACTTTTTACTTGTTGATTGTCCTCTTGAAAATCATTAAAACTATCATAGTAATGTTCAAGGTATTAAATATCTGTATCTAGGAGATTACATACATTTTCCAGTGCAAGGTATTTTTTATCTGGTTATTTAACAAAAGTAATCCCAAATGGATTGGGGCATCAGTTTTAACGCTGATGTTTCTCTTACTCTATTTAATATTATTTTGCTCAGTATTCCACTATAATGTTCTTTGGTGGTTGGTGTTTTGTTTGTTTGTTTGCTTAAAACATTATTTAAGGTTATGGTAGGCATTTTTTTCATATACGTAATGACCCTTGTGAATGATTTGTGAGATGCCTTTGAGAAAGTAGTTCATTAGAGTTTTGAATGGGATTAATTGATAAGAAAATCACAGTTACTAAATCTTAGATTGGAACCTGTCTATAAAGAATATACTGTTATGTTTCAGAACACTAAGTAGTCTAATGGATCAAACTGTCTTTGAGAAGTTGTTGCTCTTTATCGTTCTGCCTGCCCCTATGACACTTCTTGATAGCCACTTTTGAATATCAGTGTTCATTCACCTACAGAAATTGCTGTGAATTTTACTGTTGAAAATAAGTAATTTTGACCTGAATTTTTTTATGAACATCATCAGTTAAATGACCTTGAATGTTGTTGTATCTGATTAGGTAACTAGCAATAATTGTTTACATGGAATCAAATACCAATTTCTTCAAAGCCAAACTATTTTTTGTATGTGAGTATGTACGTGTTCATACGTTAAAAAATATTGCTATTCAATTTTGCCACAAACTTTCTCCCAGACCTACGTCCTAGTCGTGCATCTGATTTTACCAGAGCTTTTGGACACAGACACACTTGCTCTTTCAATAGAACCAAAAAGGATAGAAGGGCTTTTTAATTGAAACATCTGTAGTATTCAGTTCTTTTCATTCAAACTCGTTGGACTGAAAGAAGTCTTACTGGGAAGAAACAGTAGGAGTGGTAATTTCATATGTCAACACCTTTAACCATTGATAATTGTTTTTGGTGGTTCTCAGTACTAGTATCTACACCTCTCATTAAGATGAAGCATACTGTTAAGAATTTGTGAATTTATTTAGGTATTACAAGTTAAATATAATTACTTCTGTTCATTCTATTTGTAACATCCATTAGACAAGGGAGCTGAGAGAAGTGGTCTTGGTTTTTCAGTGAATCTGGAACCTTTTATCTCTAAAGTGATGTCACAGCTGAGTGTTCAATTCTCAGATTTCTTTCTTACTAAGTAGTCCAAAAGTATTGAAGTGAATCTTCAAGATTTTCCCCCTCATGATGCAACTCAAGTAGCTGGTTTTCAGATAAGATGTAAACCAGATCTGTCTTTCAGGTGAGAAGATGGTCCTGCTTGGATTACAGTTTGGGAAGTAAAATTTCTTACAGAAAGCGTTTTGTTTTAATAGTTCAAAATATTTGTCTTAAATATTGTATTGCTGTTGCAAATATACTACTGCCATAGATGAAAGAATAATTTAGTGATGTGATTTGTATTTCAACAAAATACCTTTAGACTTCAGAAAGAGTATCAATGCTGAGTATAAACTGATAAAAATTGATGCAATTATCTAGTAGATATTTTTCATTGAAGAAAAATTTCAGTTTTAATATGCTTCCATAAGAACCAGTATGGATGTATTAGGATGTATATCGCTTTTTTCTGCTTGCCAGTTCTAAGTGAGAGGAAAACATATTTTGGGAAGAAGAGTTGCTTTGCTTGCACACACTCAAAAAATTACCTGTTGGTCATTTATAATTGTACGTTATGTGTATATGCACATATATGTAATATATTGCAATAAGCAAGTGTTTCAGAATGGAATATCTCAGATTTTTTTCAAAGTTTGTGATGACTAAAAATATGACTCAGAGACTTCAATAACTTATTCCATTGGATTAGAAGCAAATTTATTTAGTAAATTATTTAGTTAGTAAATCATAAACAAAGGTAGCATTTAGCTTCTGTGGCTTTAGATTTTCTTATATCCCTCCCACAAACTGAATGTCAAAGTTTTGCCTCTCTCCCTTTTCATTTCTCCAAGCTTTCGTGCCTCCCCAAAATTAAGACATCGAAGGAGAAAGTGGGCTGGAACTAATTTAATGGCTGAGTGACCTCACAGTAGAGAAACAGCCGGAGCCTAATAGGGGTCTTTGTCTACATTTCCACCCTGGCTGGTAACGTGCCAGTCAAAAGTCAAGCAAGAGAAACAGGTGGAAACTATTAGACCTGTCATAAAGTTTGAAAAATTGATTCTGGAGTCTAAGCGAATAGATTGAACTTGACAGTGTTGTCTCAAAGATTCTAAAGGAAAATTCTGTAGTTATTTGGAATCCCTTGATTGTTCATTAGCTCTCCAGATGGCATGTCTTGACATTTTGCATATTAACATACATTCTTTATTATCATTGGCATACGTTCGTGTGTCCTAAGGTAACAAGCAAAGTGTGAAATCACCTGTAAGTATCTAAAATTAAGTGGCATTAATCTAATTGTAAAACAAAGATTTGTTTAAATACCATATAGTTTTAAATAATGAAAATTATCCCAATGTTTTCAAGTTAGAAGTTAAACCGAGTCATATAAGCATTATATTTTAAAAGCATTTCAACTTTTGTTTCTTAAACTAGAATTTAAAATCCTTGCTGAAGGTAGAATCTCCTGTCCTTTTTTTTTTTCTTTTTTTTCTTTTTTTTTTAATTTAAAAGGTTATTCTTTCTTCAAGTCAGAGAGAAATTAATTTCAGAAGTCGCGTGAATTTCTTCAAATATATTTATCTTAGTGCCACCTGACCAATTTAACCTTTCCAGAAGCAATTCCACTTTCTGTGTCTTCTCAGAGAATCCCTGGAATTATATGATTTACAATGAAATCATTGGCTTTAAAGATGCATGTGCTATAATGGTACAAGTACTGGATTATGGAGATGCACTTAATAGGTTCACAAGACCTGAGGTTGATAAATAAGTGTTTATTTCTAGCACAATTTAATTGACTGGAATGGTTTCTTGACTGTTTCATTAAAAATAAATTTATTAGGTATTCAGTTTTTTTCTTTTCTGGTGTGTAATATCTTATTTTAATATTTTATTTGGCAGAAGTTGTGATTAAAACATTACTGAGTGAGTGTGTGATATATTCTACATAAAACTACATTGGGGTAATACATTTCCCCAGTAACTAAGAGTGAAGGCAGTTTTTATTGTGCCATTGTTAGGAAAAGTTTGATACAACAGTGGAGCGTTTTAGTTGAAATGAAATGTGGGAGAAAATTGCTTTCACGATTGCTGAATAGGGTATTTAAATAAAATGTCAGTTTAGAATAAACAATTTCCAAAGAGTTAAAATCTTTGCAAAGAAAGTCCTTTGCATTGTTGGTGCCTGTTCAGTGTTTTTTTTTAATACTTTTCAAAATTCATTGTAATACAGCTCTAATTTCAGAAAGTGAGTATTAAGACTCAAGTTTTATGTTAAAATTCATGTTTTGTATTTAAATATACGTTCTGCTTGTGCAGATTAGGGAAGAGTAAAAGCAGTTTATATCTGAAGGAAACTGGAATGCCAGTTCAGAGGTACAAACAAGTTGAGACTGTCAGACTCTATTTTGTACCGAGTGGGTGTGTGTTTTTCTTTTTTTTTCCAAATCCTTGTTATGTTTTACTCTATGTAAACACAGCAACCACCTGTTTAGTCATTTAATACACCTCAGTGATCTGTTATATTCTCTGTTTAAACTGTATTTTATATGAAACAAATTAAAATCAGATGAGATGGGGGGTTGGGGTTGGTTTGAAAAGTGATTTGAAGATTGAAACTTGGAATTAACACAGCACATGCAAAATATGGCATGTAGTCGCAGTGTTTGCATTCATCCCATCATCAGGCATGTCTGTCTAAAGCCTGACCTCTCAGGTATTTGCATCAGAATTCCATAATGACTGGATGACAAGCAGAAACCGTTGCTCTTGCAGTTATTAACTTGACGTGATTGACGATTTTCTTTAAATCTCTGGAAATTGTTTACTACTTCTAGTATTACTTTAGCTATGTCTCATAATGTAGGCTCAGTTGAGTGTAGGAAGTAGTTGTGCTGTGTAGTCAAAACCAGCTGCTTGTTTTTACAATATTTGCAAATCTTTTCAGATATGAATTTATATGGGTAGTTGGATTACAAAGTCTTCAAAGAGTAGTCTTTGTCTTTTAATGTGATTCTAGGGCATTAGAAGTCTTCTGTAGATAAGGGTCCTACCACCAATGTTGACACTTTATAAAAATTACCACCCTATGTCCTACATCCTTCCCTCTGAAGAATGCATGTTAAGATAGCTAGAAGAGGCCATGGTGGTGAGGAGGGATGCCTTTGTCTGAGGCATTGCTGTTTGAAAAATGTATGCTAATACATTGATCAGCTGTGCTTAAATGCATTTTTTACATAATCATTTATACAGATACATAATCTAGAAATATTTTATCATTTTGGTTAACTAGGCCTCCCTTATGTAAAGAGCTGTCAAAATAGTGCATGTCGCTTTTAAAAGCTAAGATTCTTTTGTTTTGTTTGTTTGTTGATCTGTACTAGGGGATGGGAGTATTTTGCTTGACAAATACCTTACCTGAAAACTGAACTTGGATATTAGTGGCTGGAGATCTGCTCTTCAATGAATTTCACACTTCTAATCTACATCTCTCCCATTTAACTTAGCCTTGATCCAGTGCCATGTTCTTTTATTTTGTATATCATAGGGGTTACTAACTTTTAAATATCTGTTAATTTTCTTTTTAGGGTTGAATTTGCAGCAGGGTTTTTATTCTCAGAAGAAAAAATGTTAGCGTACTAGAATAGCTGCTTCCATGCTTGCTTTCCTCGAGGGTTTTTTTTTTCTTTTCTTTCTGTTGTCAGTATTTTGTGCCTTTCTTTGGTGGTAGGGATTAGCTCAAGTAACAAAATGTTTACTTCCCTTCAATCAAATTAATTTCAACAGTAACTTCTACTAATTTAGTTTTAAACGTATCTTATTTCCTTCTTTATTCTTCCACTCATGAATTGGTACTGTTTTGCATCTTCCTATGTTAGAGAAAGCTGTCCTTCATCCTGATAACAAAAGATCATACAGGAATTCTTGTAATGCAGCCAAGAGTCTGTTCCCTTCCTTGCCTGTGAGGAATTCGGAAGTTTTTGGCACTGATTTGGTTCTGTGCCATTCCCAGACTCTTCCCTGCAATACCATTTTTCATTACATGCTTGCTGAAAGACTTCTGTATTAGGATTTGTCAACTCCTTTGAGTCAATTTTCCTTGCCTTTCTTTCCACCTGTTGTGAATGATTCGTAAGGGCACTGAACAATTAGGTCCCTATTTTCTTGTCACGCACCTTGTGTATCTGATTTTCCATGGAATTGAAGACAAAATATGTTCCTTTTTATTTTTTTAATATGTAAAATAAGTAGATTTTCTTCCTGTTAATGAAGTGGGCCCCCTTCTTGCATGGTTTCTGTCAGTGTAGGGGGAGGTTTGACATTCCCAAAGGGGACTGGGTTATAAGAAAAGATACCCGTTTTGTAGAGCAATTAACCCACACTGAACTCTTACAGTATATTGCATTACCCCACTGCTGGAAGTTCCTGAACAGTTTGTATTGCGATATGAATACATACGTATCCTTGGGACACCCCATCATTTATTAGATATGAGAGGTAACCTTACAAGACTGCTCAGTTAAAACAATAGCTGAAGAATAGAAAAGAAAGGGTTTCAGGAATATTTTCCTGTTTCGTTTTACATGGTGCTGTCTTCGTGCATACAGTTTAAAACAAACTTTTCATATTCAGATGAAAAGGCTTGAATGCTGTTATTAAAAATCACACTTCTTTGAACAAGAGGATTGGCTTGAGAGAGTGTTGTGGTTTAGAATACAATAAATGTAATATAATAGAATAAAATATATGATATATTGTTAAATTATTGTTATTAATTTGCTAACTTCGTGACAGCCAATTCAGCCTTTTAATTTTTTTTTAGTAAGAAAACTGTTGCTTAAGCTTAAACTGTCCAGAAGCACTTGTGTATTACTGTTTACACTTCATTGATAAGGAGTGTTAAGTTAGAAAGTTAAAAGAGTTTTGATGGGAAAGCTTGAAATGTATAGGTTATGGGTAAGAAGTTCCTTTCAGGGAGGAGAAAGTAAAGAGATATTTGTGCTTTTTCAATTGGTTCGTACCATATTGTTTATCAAAACAAAGTCAGTTCTGTAGTGTCAGTATGGGCATGTATCAGGTAGGGCTATCATTGTGTTCTTCACATTGCTTTCTCTGTACTGGAAACATGCCATTTCATTTCCATGAGTCCAAATTCAGATCAGAATATAATCTCCGATGAAGTTTTGTGTTTATGGTAATAAATAAGATGGTCATAAATCAATCTGACATGACCTATTGACTTAAAAAGAGGAGATAAGGCTCAAGGAGACTAAATGTCTTGATAATGTAGTCAGATAAAACAACCTCCCCGCCTCCACGGTTTACCTTGCCAAGTAGCTCAGTGCTTTGGCAACTAATGGAGCTACATTTCTCTTCATTACAGTTTACTGTAATGGAATCGTTGGACCAGTTAAAAAAAATAAAGATGTTGGAAAAAAAAATGAAACAAGTCATTATGTATTCAGACGCACTGGGAAGTAGATATCAAAGTGACATGAGGTTTTCTGTTAAGAGGTTACCCACATGTGCAGGTGAGGAAGCCTCAGTTTAAGAACTAATAAGGAATCAGTTTGTCTAGACACTGCATGTTTCTTACACTGTAGACCTATTAAGGAGATGTGCTGGAGATATTCGGCACATACAAGTTCCAAACAGACTCCCTGTTTTGTTTTTCTTTTCAGAAAGTGGGAATTTGGAGCTGGTTGGAGAAGTTGAGCCTTACCCACTTTGCTTTGGCAATTCTTCTGGCCACTGTGGTTGTTTTAAGGGTTGCATAGGGCCTATTTCAGTCTTGGAAGTAGAATTACATCTGCAGAGTAATTTTTGTCTGATTTTAGCAAGCTTATCAGCCTTACACAGAAATGCGTTGTGTACTAGGTTTTGGCTTTATCAGTTTTAATTGAAACTACAGTAAAGATCTGAACTCTGAACTAAAATTAGGTGCAGCCACACAAAGTGTACATTATTCTGTGGAGATGCCAGTTTCTCATTCTGACTATTCATAGAGAAGAATATAATCAAACTTCTTAGAAGCCTGAAGTTAAGTCATGGCTTTCAGTTTTTATTTAGTACATTTCCATCTCTTTGCCCTTGTCAAAAGAGAAAGGAGGGTTGGAACCATAGCACTGTAGGAGCTAAGGTAGGGTCTGATAAACTTACGGCGTGACTGTTTTGAGGAATTTTAAACAGCACCTGTTCTAGTTCTGTTAAGAAAAAACATGCTGTTTTTTTTTTTTTTTATTCTTATGCTGCCAGTTAGAAGATAGTGATTTGGTTTCAGAATAATTCTCTGATTGTTTCCAGTGCTTAAACCTTTCAAAGNAATTCTAAACATGTCGTGTTCTAGTTCTGTTATAAAAAAACATGTTTTTTTTTTTTTTTTTATTCTTATGCTGCCAGTTAGAAGATAGTGATTTGGTTTCAGAATAATTCTCTGATTGTTTCCAGTGCTTAAACCTTTCAAAGCTTGCATAATTTCTACCTAAGCATTAAAAGAGAAAATCCCACAGAATCTGAATTCTTTTCTTAAATCCCACTGGCCTAATTTATTTTCACTTATACTCCTAGTTAAAATATTTTAAGAATCTGTTTTGTATTCAAACGAACCCTTGCATTTATCACACCTCATATCATTTAGCCTAAAATGTCATGGCCTGTAGAATGGTGTGTAAAAAATGAGGTTCCCCCACTGCAGTTTTGTGATCCCCGGGATTGCTATAAAATACAGTACCTCATGTTGCTTTCAAAAGAATTTACTGGCATTGTTCTTGTTGCTTAACAATTAAATGTGGATGAACTTCCAAACGTTTTTTTTTGTAAACTTGAACCAACCCTATTTTTTACTGATATCATGATATCTGACATTAAACAAGCAAACAAAACCATAGAAAACAAAACAAAAAAGCAACACAAATATTTTGAAAGATTCTTTGCAAACGGAAAACTTTTATTACATCTTAAATAAAACATCTGTGGAATACAACTGCAGGCTGTTGTATAGACTGTTTTAGTTCATGTCTGATCATTAGTATTATCTGTTCACAGAGGAATTAAAATGAAAGTAGTGAAAAGAAAACAAGAAGGGAAAGAGAAAAAAAGTAAGGATATTGAGGCTGAGATATAGGAAAGAGGAAATAAAAATACGATGTTTGAGGGAAACAAATACGTGTTTGCTGAATAGTTCTTTAACAAACATTAAGGTAAAATAAGTGACATGTAAAAAGTTTGCAGTATTAATTGGGAAAAAATCTATATGTTATCAAGAGTGCTTAACAAACCAATTATTTAGAAGTAGTGTAAATTGTTGAAATGACAAATTATGTACTGAAAGATAGTTTACTTTAGTATTTTATTCTTTTTTTTTTTTTCCTTCTGAAGTTGAAGAGACTGGTAATAACTCCACTTAAGCATGTGGTGATTCCATTTACAATTTTTTTTTGCCTATTTGAAAATCGCTAAGTATGAGGAGAGGACTTCATTTTTTTTTTTCAGGTGAAAAATGATTTTCTCTACCGCTGTAATTGAATCTTCAAATTATAATGTTCTGGTTTTATTGTTTAATTTTAGCTGCCCTTTTAATCTTTCATGTCATCAGAAGCATCTTTGAATACTTAATCAGAAACCACCTAATTGCTTATATTTCATGATTTTAAAAATGTGGTGTACAACGTATTGCATTGTACTTTTTGAATCTTATGTGTAATTCATGAAATTCTATGCTTCGTGATAGTAGGAAAGCTTTGAAATGTGTTCTACCCAACTGTAATGTTTTCCATCCTTTACAATCTTTATTCAAATAGTAGAATAGCCAGTTTTAATTTTGAAAGGGAATTACATTGACCCATTTCTTTAGCCCCTGAGACTTATTGGTAAACTCAGATGGCCTGTGGGCTTTGTTAAAGAAAAGAGTATATTTTATACACTGTTACGTTTATCTTTCATCTATAATATTTCATCCATGTAATGAATTGCTTAAACCTCAGACCTGATTTTCTCATATACTATATGCATTTTGTCATACAAACAAGTTGCTACAGGACCATTTTCCTTTTAATTGGTTATGCTGGTTTTGTCCCTAGGAACTGTAGCCACACAAATGAAATTTGATTATAGAATATTTTGTCTTAGCTATTTCATGGCATGCAATGTTTTGGTGTTTTGGTTTTTTTTAAACATTTTCTGTAAAGGAAGGTGAGGAATTATTCTGCTTAGTAACCAAACGTGGACTTCGTAGCACCAATGATATTATTAAATGGCTTTAATCTGAACTACTGTTAATCTATGCATTTGTAACTTTGGGTACACAAAAAGCATTAAAACCTTACCAGTGTAAATTGATTCTACTTCTTAATTTGTGTTCATAGAATCACAGAATGATTTGGGTAGAAAGAGACCTCAAAGCCCACGCAGCCCCAGCCTGCTGTGGGCAGGGCTGCCCCTACCAGCTCAGGCTGCCCAGGGCCCCATCCAATCTGGCCTTGAGTGTCTCCAGGGATGGAGCAACACAGCTTCTCTGGGCATCCTGTGTCAGTGTTGCACCATTGGTGTTTCCAGTAGTTTTCAAACAAGCCATCAGTATTTTGCTTTGTCAGTAGTTTTTGTTTATTTTCTGGTTTTGGTTCAGTTTGGTTTATGTTTGAGATGAATAAGATACAATTCACTTTCACTACTAATTAATAAGTGCCTCTGTCATTAGTTAGTAATATGTGCCTTATTTTCAAAAAACAAAAACCAAAAACCAAAACCAACCAAACAAATGCATGAAACTATGTTGAAACAAATCTGGTAGTTGCTGGCTGATAGGTAAGATACTGCTTGCCATATTAAGGAGAGAATTGAATTAGGAGAAATCAGTCATATTTCACTTCTAAACTCAGTTCTTGAACTGGTATATGATAGAGGAAAAAAAAAAAAACAACACAAAAAACGAAGCTTGTCTTGGTAAACTTTATTGCCTTTTTTGTAGTTTGTTTCTTTAAACCTGTCATTAGCCTGCTTTCCATCTTGCAGTTCTGAGCACAATTTGAAATTAGTAAGTTGTAATGGTTAAATACTTTAGAAAGAATGAGAGATCTCAAATCTCATTTCCTTCTGTCTGTTAGCTCAGCTGACTTGAAATGTGTAAATTACAGGTGTATCTGATGTGTATCATTGAGTTTGCATGCTTTCTCTATCCTTTCTGTTATTTTTCTCTGCTTATTCTCCCTTAAACCAAATACTTTTTAAGCCTAGAGAATGGGTTCAAACTTCTGTTTTCATAATATGAATAAATAGTTTTGTCAGGTTTTGAATTCAGCACGATTCCATCTTTTCTCTTAATTAACAATTGTTCAAAAAAGTGAAAGGCAAAAGGAAAAAATGAACTCACAAAATTAAACTATTTTCAGCTACTGATAACAGAAGTATCTTTCCTACAGTTTTATGCAGATAAGGGAATAGATGAGAAGCGATGGACATAAATGTGCACTGGGGATGTCTGCAAGCATGGGTATAGATTGTTGTGTGACTTAATGGTAATTGATTCTATTTTGCAAGACTCACCAGAAAATTCTACCAAATAATTCCGTAGATACTAGCTAATAAAGAGAACAGAACAACAGTTCACTATGAAGATTTCAGATGCAATGCAGTCAGAACTTTTGGAGGAGGGTGGAAGAAGAGAAGGATACATAAACTTGGCGTAAAACTGAAGAGTTATTTTTATGAAGTCCAGATGAGTCAATAAGTGGGTTCTGATAAATGTTGGCTATATGCATGTCTGGAGGAATGTCTTCTGGTCATCATTAGCTTCACAAAGAAGGTTTATTAATGCTTCAGATTGTTCATTTCGTTTTGTTTTGTTTTCAGTATGGCATGAGTGCAGAAAGTAAGCTAAGCAGTTTTGAGAGTACGGAAAACTGGAACATTAGGATTCTGCCCAACAAATCATTTTTTTTCTAATTTACCCATTAGAATTTTCAACATTCAACAGCAATGAGAACAGATAATATATACTCATTTGCAGATTATTTTTCAGCAGTGACTGGATTAACTGTAGCCCAAAAACTATAGCTAAGAACTAGAGCCCTTGACATGTGAAGGAGATAAATATTCTGTAGTCAGCAGAAGCTGTAATTGAAGATATTCATAACAATAGAATTATAATGGTTTGGGGGTGGAAAACTAATTTGTGCTGAGGCATTAGCTTAATAAACTGGTGTGCCAACAGTAGAGGTTAAGAAGGGTGAAAATGTTCTATTTTGATGTGTTGCCAAGTTAACCAAAGAAATACTGTGAGCATGAACCAAGTGAAATGGAATGCTTTCTACTGTCAGAAGTTTTTCCTTGGGTTTCAAACTAGAAATCTCAGTGAATGAGTGATAATTCATAAGTGGTGATGTGTAACAGTAGATAAGTGCCCTTCCTGCCCTGCTTCCTCTCCCACTGAGGAGAAATTGCTGAGCAAAAATTTGAAGTGCTGAGGTGTTTATTTTAACACTGAGAAACACTTGTTACTTCAAATATTTGCCTGCTTGTATATCATATCTATTATACCAGATGTGCCACATACAAATTAGACATGGCTCATAAAGCGTGGTAACCCTAGATTTTTCAAGATTTTGAATGTAAATTTTCCCTTTATTTAACTGTTCTCTAACTCATGTCAAGAAGACTTTCTACCAATGCAGGGTTCTGTAACTTTAATTAAAATCATCAGTAGAATTCTTCCCATAGTGGTAACATACACCTTATTCTGTTCCTCACTTAAATGTATTTTGTATGTGTGTATATGCATTTAGATGGTGTTACATCAAGAAATGTAGAAATGAAGGTAGTGTTTACTGGGTCTAGAACCACACTGTCTTAATTACTTGGCTTGATGTACAACTGCATTCACTACGTATCAAATCCTTCTTGGAAGCAGAGAAGTTTCTTTGCAGTGCTAGTAACTATACAGAGAAAACATAAGCTAGATTCAACCTACTAGATCCTAGGTCAGAGATTTATAAAGTATAAAGAAATCAGGGGTCAAACTACCTATCCTTTCTTCACTTTTCTGTGTGGGATAGTTAAAGTGAACATTTAATGTAGCATGTGTTTATGTCTCACTCCATGTCTAATGGCTGCTGTCATAGGAGACTTCACAGTGTGTGTTAATTTGGTGGAAGATGAAGTTGGGTTTTGGCAACAAAACGAGGCACCCTCCTCTGGACTTCACAGAAGAGATGCCAGCTGGCTTGCAGGTTAGCCTGTTGGGCATGTTATCTCATTTTAGCTGGCTGTATAGTCAGCAGGCAGTAAGATCAGCAAGTGAGGCAGTAAGATAAGGCAGCACTAGGTGACATGAATGAACTAGTCTTTGGTAAACCAGAGTGATTTTTTTTCTCTATGTTTAGCAGGGTCATTAAACACTGATTTACAAAAATCTGTTTATGAATGTCTGTATAAACTTCAGCCACAAAACTGTTAATAAAACAGAACTGGGAAGGTTGTGTATTTAGAAGGCTGTTAATTTTAAAAAATCACAAACTTTCATTGTTTTACTTTCAATCTATAAGGTACTACAGTATTGCTAAAGACCTTTTTTTCATTTTCTGATGTTAATGTCATCAAGGGAGTGAGCTGTAAGGCAAAAATATTTGCTTAGTGTGTTTTCATTTTTATGTGCTCTAGTAAATCTGAGGTCTTTCGTCCTGGTTTTTAGGTTCTGAAATACATTAACCATCTTATGCAGTGGCTCGTACCCACCTCGTTACAAGAAGGGTAGGAATATGATCCCTAGATGTGGTTTTTCCTAAGTAGGTGATTATTTGTGTGTATGCCATTTGTGCATACAGTTCTGCACTGGACCACATTGCGTACTGTTTTAGGTCTTCCTAGCATTACTTACATGTACATATAGTTTTTTTTCTGTGTGAATGAATTCTGGAGGGTGGTTTTGAAACACTGATATTCGTGTTACTAGGGATATGTGTGGTTTCTGCATTATTTGCCAGTAATCTGAGTTGGATTCGGTTTCAGAAAATGTGAGCTAGTTCTATGCCCACTCTGATTTTACCTACGTAAGTTTTAAACCACCAGCTGTATGGCAGATGCTCATATTAAGGTATTGCGTTTCAAGCAGAACACAAGAAATTCTTAGGATACCTTATTTGCTTCTACTGCCAATTTTTTCTCCTTCAGATTCAGCCAGTCCATAGTCTTGGATATTCAACAGTTTTACTCTCTTGTCAAAACCTACTGACTAGAACCTGTTTCCCTCCTTCAATTTCTCTTCCTCACTGTACTGCTTTCTCCTCTGCTAGACCATAGCTCATAAGTAAGTTTGAGTGGGAAAAGAATTCTTTTCTACTTGTTCATCTCTATCAAATAAAAATGTTGTCGCTGCCTGCCAGAAATGATAATATGTTTGTATTTTGTTTTCCTCTTCACTATGTCCAAATCCTTGTTGCCTCCCAACGGATTTCGGTCTGCAAAAACTGGTCCCGCTTAGGTCTGAGCTCCACGACCCGCCCGACCAGGGCCATCGGCTGAGGAACTGCACCGATACGATGAGCAGCAAATGGCATTTATTGTTTCTGCTTCACAGCTTTTATGGCCTACTGATAAGCATGCGCACTAATGAGCTACAATAAATCAGCAATTTGCAACAAGGTGGCAATGGCTTCTAAGTGCTATGTGGCACACAGGGGGGTTTCGATCTTGCGAGAGCCCTAAAAGCTCGCAGCTCTGCTACAATCCTTAGTTCCTCTGTAGGAACCCTCAGTTCCTCTCATTCAGGAGTCCAAAGAGCTGCTAGCCTCAAGCAGGTGATATTAGTAAATGGTCTAAGTAGCCTGATTTTTGAACAGTAAAGGCTGTTTCCCTGTCCTTCTTGGAGATCAGCTTCTTTGTTTTTGGTGGCTGTGATCAATCAAGTTGGTTTTGCATTTTTTTTCTTTTTTTTTCCCCCAAGTATATTTTTATTTTTTGTATCATCTCATCTAGTTGCCTATCATAGTTTAAAGCTTTGTTTTTATGACATTACAACTGTTTTCACAAATTTAGATTCTGCATGGAAATGAACTCATAAATTAAGGAGCGAAATAGTCCCAGCCATAAAGTACTTGGTATAGTATTTTCTTTGTCGTATTTTGTCTACTGCTTCAAGGCTAACTTGCATATGTTTTTACTTGCCTGTTGAATCACTTCTTGCTGAGGCTGTGTGTGGCTTTATGGGTAGTTACAAAGTAGAACTTGATTCATGAGTGGGACCTGAAGTTATTGTTTGTATCTGGGCCATTTTCCAGCTTTGTTGTGTTGTTTCTTTTCCTGCAAATCTACAGTTACTATCAGTAGGCTCTAGTTCTACAGACTGAGACTGCAGACTCTAACTAAAAGTACAATTTGACTTTCCTTAATGTGAGAACTCGACAGTCCAACTTGTGTTGTGTTGAATAGATCTTTTTTTTTTCTCCTTCATGTACTTCAGAATTTTGCTTCCAGGAAAACAAGTCATAGTGTCTAAATATATTTGTTTATTTTGTGGCAATTACACTTCTAACATATACATCTGGTAGAAGATATTAGATTTTTTTGCTTTTTGTTTAAAATATACTCAAGTTCACTTAGGTATGCAAAATGTATTGGCATTTGTAAACTTTAATAACATAAGCATGGGATGGCTTATGAAAGGAAGTAAGTTTTTTTTTTTCCCGGGTCCTTTTTATATGACGTAATTTAATCTTTTGAAATGGTTTCGTGATACTTTAAGGCATTCTTTTCATACATTCATATGAATAAATTGATAAACAAAATTGTTCTCTGATTTCTTTATGCTTAGTCTTGTTCTGGATACTAACTGGAATACTTCTCAAGGGTCTTCCATTGTGTTTTTAGTTCATGAATATTACGTTGTGTGTTTTCAGGGACTAGTGAGAGCATTCCAGTAAAGCTGTGTTATAACATATTTTAGAAATAAGTGTGATTTTTTCATCATCTTTGTAACTTCCGTTGTTGTGATTTCATGCCTTTTTTTTTAACAGATTTATGACAGTCTAAAACTGGGAAAATTTGGAGGGCACTCTTTCTCATTTTATTGACAGAAATTTACTAAACTAACAAATTATTTCAGAGCTTAGAAGGAGGATTTGACTTGTTGGATTTAATTTTCAAAATTATCCCGCAAAATAACTAGTTATGTTACACACCTTAAAAAGAAATGTCTGAAGTACAAGTCCTTGGCCCTCTCAAAACCAGCAGCTTATGTTAATGTTTGAAGGGGAAGAGTGCTGCTGAGGATGGTAAGAAATGCTTTATGCTGAATTTTTCTTAACAAGACATGTCAATACGAGATGTACTTTCTAGACCTGTTACACAAAGAGGATGGAAAATACATGATTTCTGATTCATAACATTGAAGATTTCTAATTAGCTGCTTTTAGGTTACTGCTAAAATAGTATTTTGCTGTTGATATTTGGATATTTGTTATTAGTAATGCTGATAATGTATTTTTTTTTTATATTTGTTTATAGGAGTGTTTGTTTTATGCCCAATAGAAAAGTAAGCAAAAGGAAATCCTTGGAAGCTCAGCTGGGAATACAGATTGCACCCTTTGGCCCACTCCCTACTTAATTGAAGTGGGTTTTCTTGTTCTAATTTGCTTCTGTAACATTGTGGCAGAGCAATGCCACTTCTGAAATTATTTCAGTGGTCTTTCTGTATGATTTTGGGAAGAATAAATGAAGTTTTCTCCAGGTATTCTATATGTGCTTTCTGTCATTCCAGGCATTCTTTTGAATGTAGAGCATTAGTAAGCTCAGTTTCATCAGCTCTAAACTTCTAGCTAGAAATTATCCCACAAATCCCTTTTTTACAATGTCTGACAAGACAACACCTTGGAAATGCTACCAAAGAAAAGGATAACAGGTCTTCCAGTAAACTCTCTGACTGTTGTGGAATACTGCCCAAAATTTT
The DNA here is from genome assembly GCA_013399175.1 of Odontophorus gujanensis. Classification (NCBI taxonomy): domain Eukaryota; kingdom Metazoa; phylum Chordata; class Aves; order Galliformes; family Odontophoridae; genus Odontophorus; species Odontophorus gujanensis. Next base: position 62,827 of record VXAB01012770.1, read on the forward strand.
TATACTTTCTCACAACATCCTCTCACAATAACCTCACCAAATAGATGTGATGCTTAGAACTAGGCTTATAGTTAAGTGATTACTGTGCTTCTGGCAGCTGCAGCTTCCAGATCCACTTGGATACGTCTCTACATACATGAAACTGCTGTATAAAATAGATGTCTCTAGAGGCCCAAGTTTCAGAGACTATAGTTTGTAGTCTGGTAAAGGGTTGCCATTCGTTGTGTTTGTATTACAGCTTCTGCCAAGTACTTATGAGAGAATTATGAAAGTATGAAGTGCTTAAACAAAGACCTTGAGAAAGAATTCCTCTGCGGAAACAATATTTCCTTACTGTGGTTAGGTGACTGGATGACTATATACCACTATTTCATTTGCACTGCATAGGATAAGTGGTGGTTCGTGGGTGGTTCATTGGTTTGTTTTGCTAGGGAATATTTCCTTTTCATGCACTGTTACTCCTGATAGATAATTTAAAGGTCAATTTGTGATAGTTACTGCTTTTTTACTGTGATTTGTGCACTGTGTCCTTTCCAGGAGTGAGTGACACAAATGAGGACCACCATTTTGAAATACTGCTCAGTGAAAAGTTGCAGTTCACCAGAGAAACCCCCTGTATAGTTCTGTGCAAAGATGCAGCTAATTGGACTGAAGAATATTTTGTTAGATATAAATAGCATGCCTTTTTTGTGGTTGTGTACGTGGAATTGTCATTGGTACAGTTATGTACCAGAAGAGCTAATTTGAGAAATTTGTCTGAGTTAAGATTATAGCAGATCAGGCATTTCATGGGGCATGGTGAAAAACAAGCTGCAGTCCTGGTTCAGAATTCAGATTGATGTAAACAGAAACTTTCATGAAAGCAGACTTTTGGAAGTATCTGTATTCCTGGCTGGGAGACCAACTAATAAGCATCAGACATTTTTACTTGCTTGATTTTATTCTGTGTCAGCAGAGTCTAAGATATTCATCTGATGAGAACTTAGTAATACAGTTTAGTTGAGTTTACTTTGGGAACAAACTGAAAAAGAGAAAGATATCTGGTAGAGATGAAAATGAAGGCTGTGCTCTACAGCAAGTGTGAAGATGAGGAACAGTGTGTGGAGGAGTGAAACCTAATTATTTTTCTTTCTTCACCAGCGCTCACAAATTTATATGATTGCTCAAACACTGTGCTTTTAATTTATACCTCTCATGATTGTCAATTGGTGCAAATAATTGTCTATGAGAGCAGAAATTTGCCCTATTTAAGTTATTTCCAGATAAGTCCTAGCTATGAAGTTTTATTCAAGAAGCTGCTGTTTGCTACTGTCAGGAGAGTGGAACCATCAAGATGATTTCTTTTACTGGGATTAGAGCTATGCTACTTAAAAATGATGTTAACTTTTCATCCTAACACGATTATTAGCATTTTTATTAAATGCATCAGAAAACTGCCTGGAAATTGATGTCTGCATAGGTGACAGTAACATAAAACAGCAATTTTACAATCCAGTTACTTTATTCCAGAACTGTGAAACAGCGAATCTGTCTTACTTGTTCATGGAATAGCTCTATTTGAAATCTTTTGATTTAGTTCACGTTAAATGTGCCCTGATGCAAATGGCACCCTGCTGATATTAGAGAAGTTGTGGGGGGGAAAAAACTGGAGATGTCAAACAAGTGTTTAACAATAAGAGTGTGTAGAAAAAGATGTTTGCAAACTTCCCTAACCAAAATACCAACATAGGGTGCTTTATTTGGTGTAAGATAGTTATAACTACTGCAGTCCAGTGAAATCAGTCTTGATCTGAATCATAGAATCACCAAGGTTGGAAAAAACCTCCACGATCATCTAGTCCAACTGTACACCTACCACCAGTATTTCCCCACTAAACCATGTCCCCTAGTACCACATTTAAATTTTCTTGAACATCTCCAAGAATGATGGTGACACAACCACATCCCTGAGCAGCCTGCTCCATTGCCTCACCACTCTTTCCAAACAGAACCTCCCCTCTAATCTTATTGCTAGTTAATGGGAGTTGAAGCTGATCCCCACCTCACCATAGCCTCCTCTGTTCCCTCATCTCCTCTCTGTAAGACTTGTGCTCCAGACCCCTCACCAGCTTTCTCTGGATGTGCTCCAGAGCCTTAATGTCTTTCTTGTAGGGAGGGGCCCAAAACTGAACACAGTGCTCAAGGTGCAGCCTCACCAGAGCTGAGTACAGGGGGACAATCACCTCCCTGGTCCTACTGCATGCACTATTTCTTATATAAGTCAGGATGCCTTTGGCCTTTTAAGCTACCTGGGCACACTGCTGGCTCATGTTCAGCCAAGTATCGACCAATACCCTCAGATCCATTTCCTCAACATGGTCTTCCAGACACTCTGCCTGGGATTATTGTGGCCAAAGTGCAGGACCTGGCACTCAGTCTTCTTCAGTTTCATCTCTCTGGCCTCAGCCTATCAATTCAGCAAGCCCAGATCTCTCCACAGGGCCTTCCTACCCCAAGGCAGATCAAAAGTTCTTGCCAACTTGGTATCATTTGCAAACTTACTGAAGGTGCACTCAATCCTCTTGTCCAAATCAAACCAAAAGATATTATACAGAATGGGCCCCAATAATGGCCCCTGGGGAACACCACTTGCAACCAGTTGCCAGCTGGATTTAACTATGTTCACCACCACTGTCTGGGCCTGGCCATCCAGCTATTTCTTTAGCCAGCATAGTGTGTATCTGTTCAAGCCACAAACTGCTAACTTCCCCAGGAGAATACTGTGTGAGACAGTGTCAAAGGCTTTGCTGAAGTCTAGCTAGACTACATCAACAGCCGCCAGGGGGTCACAAGATCATTGAAGGAGATCAGGTTGGTCAAGCGGGACCTGCCTTCCATGAACTCATGAAATCATGCCCACTAGGCCTGATACCCACTTGTCCCACACCTGCCGTGTGATCTCCCTCAGGACGATCTGTGCCACAAATTTCCCTCATACCAAACACAGGCTGACAGGCCTGCAGTTTCCTGGATCCTCCCAGTTCTGGAGCTTGTATAGCTTCTCTGAATCAGTTTCAAACCAGCCACTATAATTCCTGTTTCAGTAATGATTCCTAACCTGAGTTAGGAGTGTTGTGCTTTACTGCTCCTGTCGTTTTTTACTGATTCTTGAGCTCATGCAGTGAAAGCTAGTTTGGGAATCCCATGTGAATCTCAGTTGCTGCTTTTAGCTTACTGTGCACATAAAGTCTTGAGGTACTGACCACATCAGGCATAAGATGTGTAGATCTACAAACTTGGCTCTACGAAATTCATATGCCACAAAAGTAATCTAAAAATGCTGCATAGCAATGACTTATAGAATGATTAGTTGTGCCAAGGATATCTTTAATCCTAAACAGATGCCTTTATTTCTGTCTTGTCTTTAAGGATGATTTTCCTAGTATGAAACCTAACAGTACATGAATTTTTGCATTAAATATTCAATCTGGCATTTCTAATGACTTGGGGGCATACCTGCACACTTCTTCAAAAGCTTCTTTCTACTTGGAGGTTGAGAGGAGAAGAAAATGCCATAGGTTTCACTCGGTTTATATTATGTTTTAACTTTGTAAATCACACTTAGGAATGTAATTTAAGGCCTGCAGAAGGTATTTAACAGAGGAATAGCAAAATCTAAAATATGGAATATTTTAACCTTAGAAAGCAGTTTTTTATGTGCAGTTTTGTATATACTACACTTACTAAGATGAGATTATGTAAATATAACGATTTTTAAAGTTCTGTTGCAATTTTTTAAAAAATAATTTCCTTTTACTATCCAAATTCATATATAATATAGTTCAGGAGTGATATTAAGTATCTATATGGCAGAAACGTGGATTTGTCACGTAAGTAGTCATGGTTTTCTCTTGCTTCTTTGTTGGTAAATCCAGCCTTGCCAGGAGATGAGGACAGATTATTTTTATACTATAGACATTGTTCCAAAACAAACCCTTTCTGTAGTGAAGTTATCCTTCAATGTAAAGAACATGTTTGGTTTAAATATTGTAGACATCTTCCAAATGTTTCTTTACCGAGTGTTTAGTGCAGTTTGCAGTGAGCTGGTGAATACTTAATGGTTTTTGTAGAACCTCATCTTTTACATCTTCCTCAGCTGGGGCAAATCCTTTCATCGTCAGTGTTTTTTTGGTGCTGCTTGTTTTTTATTAAGATGCATCCCATTTTAATTTGCAAAAAGTGAGGTTAGATCAGTATCAAGATGGGAAACTCTTAAAAAAGTTGCAGGAAATGGTAATTGTAGCTTTTCTTTTCTAATTCTGTATGTGTAGATGCACCTAATTATCTTTTTATTTAGAAATGTTTCACCTTTCTCCCTCTTTTCTTCCTCAGGCAAAAAAAAAAACTGTCCTGATCAATACAGTAAAAGAAGCTTGGGTTGCTAAAATCTGTCATGTAATGCAAATCGATTTTAAAAGCAGTTAGAATTCTGAAGGGAAAGTGATAGATGGGTTAATCTGTGTCACTAAAATTTTCCCTTCTTTTATTATATTTACCTATAGTCTCTAGAATTGCCACAATTGGGTTGTGGATTTTTAAAAACAAAGACTGATCTTAACTCTATTACCTACTCAGTCTCAAAGATACAATTAAGATACATTCTACTTAGCTAATTTTGACCAGAAGCTTAAAAACATGCCAACCAATTGTTATCAGTGATAATCAGCAGGCTCCTCCGCCCTACAAAATTACAAGAAATTTATTTCAAGAAATAAAGAAGTCCACAGTCTATTTAGGCTCATAAATGGTACATGAAGGAAAAGTAGCTTGGAAAAAAATTCATAAGACATTGAAAATATCCTTTCTAGTAAGTCACAGAGAAGATGGATAGGGTGATAAGTTTTGAAAGTAGGCAGTATTGGGCCAAACTGAGTAAAGACAAGTCTTTATTGATGGGAATGTTTTCTGAAAGCTCTGATGTTTGCTTTCAGATTTGGCTGTTGTTTGGACAAGAAGGACTCATATTACTTTTTCAGATCTATATGAGCACAGCTTCAAGGTTGCAGATGTAAAGAACTTTTACAGATTTTATACTTTCATCTATATTAATTTATTTTTAATGATTTCAGCTGTGTGTTGCTACTGGTAATAGGAGGTGCTGACTAGTGTTGATTTCCTAAGCTAGGTTTGCTGTAAAATGTACTGCAAAGTACTTAAAGTAGAAACAACCTCACATTTTGTACAAGCCACAAAATTCAGGTGCTTTGGAATCCAATTTTCCTTTTGTCATTTAAAAAAGGTATTCACAGAGTTGTCCTTTAAAATTACCTATGCGCCTTTTCTTTTTCAAATATTGCAAAATAATTAATTTTGCTTGTTGATATATCAGCATTTAAGAATTAGTTTATTAACTTTGTTGTAAGAATTCAGACTCATTTTAATAGTTACCGATCTCTATGTCACAGCATTTTTCACCCTCTTTTTCAGAAATGTTTTGTCTAAGTCTTTTAGGCTTGTGTATTACATGGAAAAATTCCAGATGGAAAAGAGGTTATTGAGAATTTAACTGAATAGGTTCAGGAAGCCTTTTGACTGCAGGTTGCTACTTCAATTGAGCCCTTTCACCCAGTGTATTAAGTATTACAAATGCACTTTAGTGCAACATTGCTTGGTTAGTTAAACCTGTATAACTCACTTTGTAGCAACTGAACAGGATGTCTTCTCAAAGAACCAACCTTGGGAAGTCCTGTGCAAGTTACTGTTACTGAATTTTGGAGCACTAACAACCAGAATAGAAACATTTTACCCTCTATCAGTTGTTGCTGGTCAGGGATTATGTCTTAAGTAGTTCATTGGAAAACACTGTTACTGGGTTGTTCCAGTTTGAGAAAGACTGATGAAGGGTACTTCCAATCAATAGCATGTTTCGGATACTCTGAACATCTGTCTTCTTGTTCTGACACTTTAAAGAGGCTACTGAATCCAGTTCTTAAGAATAATTTACATATCATAAGCATGCGTTGTAATCAAAACTCATTTGTCTTTTGCCCAACAAATGAAGATTTCCTAACAAGATTCATAATTGTTGTTTAAAAGTAAAATCAATCATTTCTCTGTAATTGCCCAATTTATAACCTTTCATTTGCCTTGAGTTTCACCTCATAGAACTATGGCAGCGTGCTGTAGGTAGAGAGGAAAAAGAGGAAGGAAAATGGGTTATTTGCTGAAGCATAGGGCATGCAATTGTTGTTTGTTGTTATATGAAATCACAATCAAAATTGACACAAGTTGCTATTAAACTCTATTTCCTGTGTTAAAAAAAGTCAGTATTAGCTAAAAAGAAACCTGCAGCAGTAGATTTGCACATAGACCTTAATGAGCCCAATTGACCTTCTGTGCTGTATTTACAATTGCCTTAAAATTGTAAGCAGATGTTTGAAAAACTTTCGTTAATAGGTCTCTAACATCTGTTTCACCAATGATACTGCCCACCAAAGCAGCTGTAATTAGTAGAGCACCTAGTGCATGCATCTTTTTCTTACTGGAACAGATGATCATGTTTCTCCCTCAGGTATTAAAGTAAAATCCTATTGGCACTTTTATTTTAATAAATTCTACAGCATTTCTTTTGTGGAGTTCTTCCACCAAATGCAGAGTAATGTAATAGTTTTTCCTTGTGAAGTCTTATAAAATGCAGTACAGTACCAATACATCCACTAACACTAGGCAAAATTCAATGGATAGTGAAAAAACAGAATATGAGTTACTGTGTGCAACTGAAACTTCTGATAGCATTTGTCCATTTGTGCTGCTCTGATGCATGATAGAATGTGTGTTTAAAGTGGAAAAAAGGAAAAATGAAAAGATGAAAATCTTAAACTCTGCCGTGGAAAAAGCCAGTGTCATTTGACCATTAAAGTTCTTTTATATGACATAGTTTCCATTTGTGTGAGAACACAAAGACCTGTCTGCTTGTTCAGTTTATATAGCAGTCTTTTCAAAGAAATTGTTATGACAGTCTGTGAGGGTAAAGGTTCAGCTCTAACCTTGTGTTGGTTGCCAGCCTTCATAGTCTCATGGCTTCATTTTTTTTTATTTTTTTTTAAATAAACTACAGTTTGAATGTTATTCTTTAACTCCTACTTTATAAAATGTACTTTGGAAAATACAACTGGGAGAGAACTGTGCAAAGCTGCCAGTAACATTTCCACTACAGTTGTTTCCATGTGGGCTTCACTGGAGCTAAGTCACTGACAGAGGAATAGACCCTTTTCCAAAGTGAGGAATCTTTTTGGAAATGGTCTGCTACCTCCTTAAGCAGCTGCCAGTCTTTACAAAGTATGTGAGCTTTCTAAAACATCCTCCATGTCTTCTCAAACTTGTGGAATGAAGACTGCTTCAGTCACAATTAGTCTAATTATAATAGATTTAATCTACGTCATTGTCACAGTACAGTAGGCACAGGCTGTACAGTGATGTGAAATATACCTTCCTGAGAGCAAGGGAGGAAAGGGAATTCTTAAAATATCACATCCCCTGATGTTGTTAAAATTGAATTGTGGAATCCAACTTGAGATGCAGGGCTACATTATTACAGAGGCTCACCTGTATGTTCAGTTAATACTTTGATCAGCGTTACTGAGTCACTGTTTTCTCTCATCGCAAGCAATGTTACTAGGATGCATTGTCATGACTAGAAGCAAGATTAATACAGAGAGGCTTTATAGACAAATACAGTTAGAAAAATATTAGGGGATCACTTTCCTGTGTTATATGGTGATTTCTATCAGGCACAGAAAGAGTCTGGAGACTATCACCTGCTCATCCAAGGAAGTATCCAGAGCTGTCATTAGTGATGTCTCATTACTTTTCAAATTGTGTTACTAGTTTTTTGGATTAAAAAAAATGAAAGGAACTTGCTACATCTTCCCTTTTTCCTTTCCCATGATCTTTGTTCACATAACAAGACAAGAAAACAATACTGTGTCCTGTATTTTCTACTAGCAAGTCCTTTCAAGAATGTTCCAGTGCGTTGTTTTTATGAAATGTCGTTTTCCATAAGAAAATTCTCTAAGTTAAGTTTCTGTAATGACTGTGCAGATGTAGTTACTACTTTAAAAAATCTTGAATAATCTCTCGTCTCATTTTCTTTCCAAGAGTAAAATGAAAAACAGCTTATTTCCTATTCTTTATGTGAACCTGAAATCATGTGGATGGTAATGAAACAGGTTTTATTTCAAGATGCCAAAAAGAAACATACTTGACTTTAGCAAGAGAGACATTTGTTCATTGTTTTTATAGACAAATATAAAAAATGGAGAACATCATTATGAAAACCAGCTGATATGCAGAGACACTTCTGCAAACCACTTCTTTTTTGTGAAGATACTTTCATCGATGCTTATAGTTATGAAATGGAGGAACTGAACATTAACTGCTGTAAATCGCTTCCAGTACCTCTCCTTTGTGATGAAAATACCTTTGGAAAAAAGCAGTGGAGTTGGTTACCCTATGGGTAAATTAAATGAGTGGTTCAGCTTTAAAATTTTTTTTCAATGTTTTTTATTCTGAAAAAGTGTCAGCCTTCTGTATTGAAGTAAGCTAATCTAAACTTAATCAAAATTGGCAGGTAAAGCATTCTCACAAAGAAAATAAGGATATAAGATTTCTGCAGTGAAAACCTGTAAGATTTTTTGTCAAGTTTGAGTGTGGTGTTTACCTAGCACAATTGCACGAATGCATAAAATCAAGCAGATCTCCTTTTGACAATGTTAATACATTCAGCTTTCCCTCTAAAACATGAATGAAAATCAATTTTTTTCTTATTTAGGTTTTACTTTTCAGATTGCAGGTAAATCATCTGAAATGATTAATATTCTTGGACACGGTGCTGCCTGTAGAAATGAAGAGAACATATTTTGTTAACATCATAGAGGCTACAGAAGTTTCCAGCAAAGCCATTAAACTTTTTTCTTCATTTCTAATTTTTATGTTTATTGGAGATACATGCAGGAAGCTTTATAATTTAAGGAAAAGACACTGGATATAAATTGGAGAGTTCTGAATGTTTTTATTATTTAAAAAGTGTGTATGTGTTTTGGTGTTCAATAATAGAGTTTACCTGAAAAAGAGCAGAAACAGGAAGCTGCTAAATTTGCAGTAACATAGTCTGCTGTACTTTTGTCACAAGGCCATGTAGAATTTTCCTTTACATGCATTTTGTCCATGTTGTCCTTCTCTTACCTGTACAAATTCAGTCTGATAAACAGTAGGGATGTTTAGTCACATATAGCTATTGTGCAGCTGTTGTTTATGGTTTTATAATAGTAAACCGTGGTTTACACCGCTGTGATTGAATCAGTGATCCCATTTGTTTATCTTAAAGTAATGACAGTGGTCAGCCTAAAATTACAAGTGCTAAATCCATTCCAACTGTAGTGTTTGCATCCGTCTTACACAGTGCTAACTATTCTGCAGTTTCTGACATAAGCTCCTTTAAGGATATACAAATTATTAGAGCACCTTGTTTTGGGATGATGCCACTTTTCCCTTTCTCCCTTTATGTTTTGCTGCCTTTCCTCTTTTCTGTCATTTCAACACTTGTGCAGGTAATGTGTAATGTGGCTGTGGTTTGTGGGAAAGCCTGTTCATAGTGGGTCAATTCTTTCTCTGTGCTTTTAAAGGCCAGTAAATAACCCACACAGGCGATCTTAAATTGTATGTGTGCAATTCATGACTCACTTAGGAATTTTGGCAATAAGGAGCATCTAAAAAAATCACATGCAGAATACTATTAGGAAACTTTAAAGCTCTTCTTGTTCTTCTTTACCTGATAGGCAAAATATTGAGCATTGAAACTGGAGTACTGAAGTATAAAAAAATATTGCAAGGCTTCTTATATGATCAAAAGTGTTGATAATGCTGTAGCATGTAATGATGAAGGCATCTATCTTGAATATTTGTACCCATGAGTTTAACTGGTTTGTAACTAAATGGTCTGTGCAGGGAAAACAGATAACCTACTTGGAGAAAACTTATATTTTACAAAGTCACACTATTCTTCACAAGAGAAGTTTCACAGATCTTTTAGAAATGAAGTTGGGCTCAAGTCCCATCGCATTCAACTTTACTTTATAGATTTTCAAATACATCGGGTTAAGTGGCATGAACTAATAACCTGAAATTTCTTTCTTCCCTAAGTCAAATGCACAAAATGAGATGTTATCTTCAAAAGCTGGGAGCTGATGAAGTCCATCAATAAAGTGTGTATGTGTTATTGCCAAAGTCTGCTCTTGATATTTCAGGAGACACCCTAACCTTTTTTTTTTCTAACTTATATGCTGCTCCTCTTAAAACAGATGGGGGGAAAATAAAAATACTGTTGAGGGAATAACCAGATATCTTGAGTGTACAGACTAGAAAGTTTGACTGAATGTATAGAATTTCATGGTTTCATATGGGCTGTATGGAAAACAGTAGCATTCATTATATAGTTTGACAAAATGTTCATGATTGCAGTTGACTTCCAAATTTCTCTGAAATTACACTTCTGTGAGAAAACAGCTCTTTCAATGTGTAAAAATTACCATTCAGTTCTTTAGTTTTGACCTCTGTTGATCTTACTAATTCTTAGTTATTCTCATATGTTCTAGTTTTCTGAGAGGAAAAATGGGACTTCAAAATATCTTATTATTTTCTGCTGGAGATTTGGGATTGTTTCAGAGAGTTATAGCATCACTCATTAGCTGTCCCATTTCTATCTCAAACCTTTGAAAAAGGTTTAAAACTCCACTACTTGAATTCCATTTAAAGAAGAACATGACAGCCTTGAGACTTCTGGTACATCTTTAAAAATTAACTCAATTTTTAATAAAAACATTTTTAAAATTAACATAAAATTCATTAAACACACTGCTGTATTCAAGTTCAGTTGTTATTTGGTGGTTCTAAAAACCCTAATGCAAAGAATGATATTCTTTACAGGACAAAAGCAAGATACAGTTACTTTTATATTTTCAATGATACCTGTTTTTTTGTTTTTGTTTTTGTTCTTGTTTTTTTTTTTTTTTTTTTTTTTTTTTTTTTTTTTTTTTTGCATTTAACCTCTTGTAGTTCACAGGTTATTTTGGAATATATTTTTAACTCTGGTGGATACAGTTAAGAACTGTAAACTGGTCTGTTTAAATAGCCATTTGCCTCTGTGTTTTAGGAGCAATGGGAATATGGATTTTGAAATAGCTGTGTTCTTGCAAACTGGTAGGTAAATCTGTGTTAATTTCTCAGATCAGGAATGAGCTTTTGAAAGCAATCTGATTATCCTCCCTTACTGCACTTGAATTTATGTTCTAGTGTTCTCATAAGGTGAACTGGACTCCTTTGAGTTTAAACAGGTGCTCCAGTAGTCCACGTACCATACTTTAAGCAGTACCTGATATTCAGTGTCTGGGAGTGGATTGTAGTTGCTCCAAAGTCCAACTCTAGCCTTTCACAGTGTGGCTGTTCCATCCTTGCTGTTGACTGAATCCACTCTGCATGTCTGCCTTACTGTGGTGCACAATGCAATTCAAGTGTTTTCCTAGAAGTACAGTATTGTGGGACTGTTCATTTTTCTGAGACCAGACTATTGCCAAACCTACTTATACCTTACAGACTTGGTGGACTAAAGGGTTTCCCTGACTCTAGGTTGATGCTGGAATACATCTAATTTTCAGAGAATTGAGCTGTCTTTTAGATGGCCTGCAAACTGAGGTGATGCTGGATAGATAAATATATAGCAGAATACTGACTTTATGTTATGTTTTGGTATTATAACTGCTTTATTTTCATTTAATGAATGATAGAAATTTTGTTTTCAATGTATATGGTTCTTACTAGCTATAAGGATCTCAAATATACTTACCTGGCAGGGGAGATGCCATGATCAGGTGGGCAGTTTCCCCAGGGCAAGGCTCATTCCCTGCACTCCGAGTGTGCTGATCCCTGCGATTTCCTCATATGTGGGTAACTTGACTGCATAATTCGTGGTGGTGTTTTTACCTGCTGGAGAGGAGGTCTGAGGAGAGAGACCTGCGTGTCTTGGTGGATGACAGGCTGGCCAAGAGCCAGCAGTGTGCCCTGGTGGCCAAGAAGGCCAATGGGATCCTGAGGTGCATTAAAAAGTTCATGGCCAGCACATCGAGGGAGGTGATCCTCCCCCTTTGCTCTGCCCTGGTGAGGCCTCACCTGGAGTACTGTGTCCAATTCTGGGCTCCTGGTACAAAAAAGACAGGGATCTCCTGGAAAGAGTCCTGTGGAGGGCTACACAGATGATAAAGGACATGGAACTCCTCTCTTATGAGGAAAGGCTGAGAGACCTGGGTCTGTTCAGCCTTGAAAATAGAAGACTCAGAGGGGATCTGATCCCTGTCTATAAATATGTATGGTGCAGGAGGCAAAGGGATGAGGCTGGACTCTTCTCAGCAGTGTATGGCAATAGGATGGGGGAAATGATTACAAACTGATGCATAGGAAGTTCCGCGCAGATGTGCATGGGAACTTCTTCACAGTGCAGTGACAGAGCACTGGCACAGGCTGCACAGAGGCATTCTGCACAGGCTCCAGAACGTCTGGAGATGTTCAAGACCCACCTGGACGCCTACCTGTGCAACCTGGGCTAGGGAGCTGCTTTGGCAGGGGGGTGAACTCGATGATCTCCAGAGGTCCCTTCCAACCCCTACAGTTCTGTGATTCTGTGAAATGATGTCATGGTTGTTTCTATATTCTGGTGGTATCAGATCTGATGTGTTTCAGGGTCTGTCAGTTCCATTATTTAGGACTTTAAAGCAGTGACTGCATAGAAAAGACAAGTGCTGTTTTCTCCCAGCAGTAGTTGAGAGTGGGACAAAAAATCTGGAAGGAATTCTGCATTTCCACATGAAGTGCATTGCATTGTCTTAAATTTCCTTAAATTGGTACCCTTCATTTATCTGATTTCATTCAGGCTACTATTTGAGAAGTTTTGGAACACAGCCATTTCATCTTGACCCATAATGTAACTTAGAATTGCAGACAAAAGTAAGAGTTTGGATGCCTTTTATCTTCTCAGTAAAATGTTGTTACCTGCAACAAGAAAAAAAAAAATCACTTTAATCTTAATGAAGTCTCTTTTTAAAAATAAATAAATAAATAATTTAAATAGCATATCTCTCTACCTGTCCTTTTCATGCTTCAATTATTGCCAATTAGCAGTGCTGACTTACTCTGGGTTTAGTCTCACATTCAATACTAAGCTTGGGCTAAACAATTTTATACTATTTTAACTTGTCAGTCAGAGTTGTGATTTATTTTTTTAACCAGCGTAGTTGTATTGATATCATTCTTAGAATAAATATAGTTATACAGGTATGAGGGTGTATTTCCACCAATTTATCTTATTTCCTTTTCCTGTCTGGCAATAGGGTAAAGCAGCGCAAGTTTGTATAAAAGCAAGCTCTTAGAAATACATACTATTATTATTATTATTTTTTTTTTAAAGGAAGAGTTTATTGCCCTGTTGCATATTTCTTATTTCACCAGACACTGGAATGAGCTCAATGCGACAGTTCTGTTTCTCTGGTGTTCAGAAGATGTTTCATGATTTGGTGTATTCTCAGCGCTGTGCGATCAATGATTAGGTATGAGTACTTACTGAAGGAGAAACTGTTATTTTTTTGTTTCTCTCTAAACGCTAGTGTGACAGTTTTGCCTTTTTAATTTTTTATCTGTTAAGAGCAGGATTTTCCTGCACTTTCCTTCCTTTTGTTTGTAAAGTATGCTCATAGAATACTTTAGTAAACAGGATTTACTCAATATAATCAAATTTGCAGATTAGTTCATTGATCACAACTATTTCATGCTGCAGATCAATGCTAATGTACTTCAATTCTTTAATTGCTAATCCATTTTTTAATTAACATTGATGTTTGTCGGTATAATCCCTGCTCATCTGATTATATTTGAGGTACCGAAAAATTCTTCCTTATCCATTAAGGAATTTGTGGGAAGAAAAAGGACACAAAGCAAATTATTGCTTTTCTGTGTGTTTATATATACATGCATATATTTAATTGAATATAGATAATATAGATCTATATATATAATTGAAGTTGTTGCTCTTTAGCTAACAAATTGATGTGTGACATAATTGCTGGTAGATATATGTTAGGATGTCATGTATTCCATTTTATACAGAGAGATATAGAAGGTATGGGAGAGGTAACAAAAATGTTCAATGTTCAAGGCTGGGAATTTATTCTCATTTTGATCAAAGAGATTGATGTTGTCCTCATTTCTTTGAACCACTGCTGCAGTTCTATAAAGCTCCAGTGTGAATTGCTGACGGTATGTGCAAACAATACTGGCATGCAGGGTGACAGGTGTATCTTTGCATCTATCCAATGTAAGGTTACTTGCTTCATCCCCTATTTACTGAAAGGCCAGTTCTTAGGTCTGTTTGGAGAGCTGGGTGTGAATAGGGAGGAATAGACCTCCGTGTGCTGTTTTCCCAGACTATCACCTGTCTCTCCCACAGTGCTGAAGATCTGAGACCTAACTGCATGACTTCATACTGGCCAGTTTTTTTGGACTTTGCAGAGTGATGCTGCAAGTGGGAGAAAGAAAGAAAGATCCATCCAGCTTAGGTCAGCCTGGACTGCTGGATGATGCAGGCAGTCAGCAAATCCACAGCATGGGAAAACACATGGTAGCAACACTGAAGAAGTGTAACAGAGTAAGTTAGAAATGCTTTTAATTTGTCTTGAGCACCTAAAATGGAAGTGGATTTTGTGAAAGTTTACGTGTACAAATAGATTCCTGCTTCATCTGGCAATTAATATGGCAACACTGCCTCATACTACGGTGTCAANTGACATACGGGAAGTTTTTCTGAGGGAGGGAAGATGAACTCTCAGGTGTCAAAAGTGGCCAGCACTGCCACTAAATCCTCAGCAGTAGCACATGCTATGAAATACACTTGGAATCTATTTTAATCTTTTATTTTTAAAAAATAAAATTTCTTAGCAGACATTTCTATATATAAACTTAGAACTGCTAAAGAGGATTATTTAGATTGCAGAGTCAAGCACTTAGGTTAATACATCCCACGTATGCCATTTATTGCATACTTCTGTTTATTACTCGAGGCACTAAATCACGTAAGTGAAACACAGTATTTTATAGAATAAAATAAAATAAATAATATAAATTGTTTCTTTGCCCACTTCTAATATATCAAACAGAAAATTTCTCTAGCAGATAAACATCACATTAAATACATAGTGAAGTCTACTACAGATGTTGGTATTGTTATTGCTGAGGGCGAAAAGAAAAAAGGCATCTCTGTAACTTTAGTCATCTAACTGGGTGCAGACATCTTAGCAAAAGGCAGATAGTTCTCCAGTATTTGCACTTTAACTAGCGGATCAATCAAATGCCATTTCAGTCATGGAATCAAAGAGCATCTTTTGTTAGCATTCTAACATGAGGTTAATTAACTTGAAGTATAAACATGCTGGAATTTTGTACTGGATGGGACGCCTTCCTTAGTCCCTGGTTCAGTTTTAGATTACTATCTTGATGTATGCTGTGTTACATAGGGACAGAGTTAGCCTAGCTGTATTTTGTCCTTAGAACTCCTGTGATCTTCAATGTATAAGAGAACAATGAATCTTCATATAAAGCTGTTGCATGAAGACTGTGCTTTATGTGTAGAAACCACTGCAAATGCAGTCTCACTGTCATCTCCTTGTAAGAATTTGCTTATTTACAGATCTGGGTGCTGAACAGTCTCCTGCTCTGTAATAAGAGCTGAATCAGTGAAAATGTCAGGCTTTTGATGAATTGGATTAGTTTTCCTAAATAAGACTTGTTGTTGATACTTAATTATCAAAAATCAGCATGGCTGAGCAGTGACAATCTGATATAACTTTGATACAGTTTATGCTATCACTTGAACATGATTGTTGTTTAAAGTAGACAACTGAATGTGCTAAGCACATGACCAGAGCAATCTATCTAAAAACAGCTTAGCTCTGGTGATAGGGAGCATATTCTCACTGAAGTGTCTGCTTGTTTTTTAATGACATACTTGTCAACATGTAACCTTAGAATATAGACACCATGGTAACAGTTTTAACTCAGTCTCTTTAAAGAGCATAATTGTGTGGGGCACAAATAGAAACATCTTGACTCTTGTAGTCTTTTAATCCACTTAAAAAAATGCTTTTCAATGCATCAAGCAGCGTTTTGTTTCTTGTTGAATATCTGTCTGTCTTGAAATTACTTGGAATCAGAGGCTAAGCAGGTCCTCCAATGCCTTTTTTTTTTTTTTCAGTAGATCCTAAAATGAGCCCTTAGCCAATATCAGTATTTTATTATTAAATTTGAACTGATGAAAACTAAGTAAGGAATGCTGAAAATCACTCAGCTGCATTATAATAGAAATATGCTAGTAACTGTTATCTAATTCCAGTACAAAAATATACTTAAGGTTATGTACTGTCTTAGGTGTGTGACCGACTCATATGCTTGGTATCCTGTAAAATCCATACACTTTGATACCTTTACTGTGTTTAACAGCTATGAGCTACCCTGATTCTGTGGTGGTTTCACTCAGTAAAGGCAGTGAAATAACCTTTTCTGTGTTTGCTGCCAACTGCATGTTGCCGAGGGTTTTGCATAGAACCTGTCTTTCTCTTAAATATCCGAACACCATAGCCTTGTGGGTATCTCTGCAGAGTTGATTATGGAAGAGCCCTGCAGCAAGGTACATGGAGTCTGGACTTATTATATAGCTCTTTGGAGAGCTTTCAGGTTTATATAAACAGTCTCTGGTGTTCAGCTATCAAAATGCAATAGAAATAAGTAACATTTCTGCTACATATGGCATCAGCAAAGTGGCTTAATCTGGTCTCATCTGATATCTTTTATAATTCTGGCAATGCTTTTACCAAATGCAGTTCAATAATTTACACTTCCCAAGATGTGATGACCCACTTCTTTATTGTGATAATAGTAGTTTATTTTCTATAAGTGGCTTATCTTCATAACCTGATAATAATTGATGTTCTAGAATGAGAAAGTGAGTGCAAAATGACAGGCAGTGCAAAAAGATGAGTCTTGAAAATTGAGATCACCATTGTCTATGTGGTTATCTTAGTATAAATTTAAATCATCCTGAATTGCTAGTAATGTGGGGAAAAAAAAGTTGAATTTCTCTACTATATCTTTTTGTTTAGTAATAACATTTCCTGAAAAACAGTTGATGTAAGAAGTCAGTCTTTCTGTATTTACATGAAATTTTCCATGGAGGAAGATTACTGTTGGCAGTATTTTACAGAGCCACTGTATACTGTTGGCCAGTGTAGTTTTACTTATGCAATAGCAGCATAACCTTTTCACTCCTAGTGGAGTTCAATTTCATTGCTTGATGTAGTAATTAGGACATAAAAACACACTGTCAGATTAGCAAATGGAAGTGCCATTAACTTCCCAACAGCAGAAACCTTCATTTAAAAATCTAAAAAACAGTTCATTTGAACAAAATCACAGACATTTCTGCAGCGTGACCTAATTCTTAAACTTCAGGAACGTTTTCACCTGTTATATGTGTTTCTTAGATTATGAGAAAATAAGAGTTCCCATGAGTTGTTTTTCTAAGGACAATGCATAATTCTGCTGTAAGATCAGACTTTATACAAGTGTGGAACTCCCATCTTATTAACGTGTATGATGTTCCCCTTCCTTCTCTTCTGTGTCTCCCTTAAAAAATAAAAATAAAAAAATAGTTTTGAATAAACTGTGTTGTATTAGGAGAAAGTACAACTTCTGTTTCTTTTCCTTTCTTACTTCATACAGAATAGTGAAGTACTCCTAACTTTCTGTTACTATCTTCTCACTTAAGGTTTGCTTCATACTAACAGTTGTATTTTTAGCCTTAAGTACTGTCCTGAAGAAAATTATTACGTATTTTCTTTTATTTTTTCTTTAATCTGCACAGATTTGTACAGGGTTACTCACAATATTCTTTCATAGAGTTGTCATAAAATATTAGTTTCCATCCTCATATCCTTTATAGATATAAAAGGTCTTGCAGAGCCAATTTCTTCCCAACTTCCCATTTGAAGGGCATTTTAACTAAAATCAATGCCTTCTTTGTTTATTTATTTATTTTTGCTTTGCTTTACAAATGGGCTATGTTATTATTTTTATCTCCTTTTTTTTGTCAATTATATCTTTTTGGCATCCTACTGACAAACTATTTAAGATTGAAAACCAGATATTCTAGAAGCATGACACACATTTAAGTTCCTGCATAAATATTTATCAGCTTACATGAACATAAATACTATTAACATAAAAATACTGTGACAGAAAAATGGTGTTTCTTTATAATGTTTAGTTTCTCTTACTGAATTGTTTTTATGATTCCATAATCAAACTGTTAAAAATTAGAAAGTATTGTGTCACTTCTGTAGCTTTCTAAATTTCTATTGTTTTGAGTAACATCAGAAAATCACTCTGTAATTTTCCAGATTGAAGTGTGTGGTAGGAGTTATCTAGCTGTATGATATCCCTTGAAAAGTCAGTCCTTATCCTTTTAATTGCCATGTTAAATACTAAATTAACTTTTAATTTATTTTTCACTTTTCACTTAATGGTTCCTAATGTGGTGGGTGATTTTCCTTAGCCAGTTTTTGTGATTCAGTTATTTCTATAAGCAGAGACTTTATCCTGTTAAACATAGGCAAACATGTGCCAGTCCATTGTGCTGTGGAAAAAATATGTTTGGGTCATTTCATGTGTTTGAAGCATATGAAACATTTCAATGTCAACATTGCAATATTCCAGTAGGTCTTCAGTTCCCTTTTAGAAAATGTAAATATATCTCTTTTTTGTTGAAGGAAGAAAATGTGTTAGATGTGTTAAATGTGTCTCTAAGTAGGTCAGTTTGTGGTATTCAGAAATAGTGGAAAATACTAGTTTTGGTTTTCCATCTGTTATTAAAGCATCTTCAAGATGGTGCTCGTGCACTGATTGCAGGATTGCATCACTAAAGCAGACCAAACTGAAATTTAGCTGTACAGAGAGCTTAATAGATTGTGGTAGTGTAAATCCCTTCCCCCTTCAAAGGGTGTGAATTTCTTAATATTGACTTGCTCACTTGTCTTGCACATTATATTCTGGATTTGGTTACACTTAGATGTAGGCATTGTAATGAGTAGCACTGACTAAAAATTAGCTAGTTGCAGTATGATTTCAAGCAGTCATAAAAAACTTCTGCCAGAATCTTTTGGCCTAGAAAACTGTATTCCATTCTTTTTCTGAATTTAAGGCATCCAATAGATAGACATACCAAAATTCTTGGTCTGTTGTGCTAAGAAAATCACAGTGCATTTTAAAGGCAGTGCTAGACAGCATGCATGTATGAGGAGAATATGACAAATGAGCTAGTAGAAATGCCACGCAGCCCCATTGCTTTTTCTTCTTTTATTCCATGTCACATTTTATTGACTTACAAATGAAACAAAGATTGTTCTTACAATGAGATTTATTCTGGGATCCTGTAATTAAGAAATGTGTTGTGTAATCTATAGTTCACTATTAGCAATAAGTTTTATTATATAGTTTTTAATTAACAGTGATGGACGTATGTTTTATTTTCTAAACTTTGAGGAGCATAAAGTTATATAAAATGTCTATTCTTAATGCACTTTTCTAAAATATGTTGTGAATGCTGTGTCTTTTATCAAGATATCTGCTTAATCCAGTTTTGGTGACACAACTGTTGTTGTTTTTTACATGCTCAAGTTGCCAAAAGATTCTAGATTTACAGAATGCAAAGGGTTTGTTTTTAGGTTCTTTCACTGATGTTTCTACCACACAGTGACAATAATACGTGCATTTGTATATCCTCTTCATCTGTGATCTCTCCTGAGTTAATATGGTTCTAATGCTCTCTCAAAATTACTGAGGAAATTTTCCTTGCAATATAAAATGTGTGTCTTATTTTATTACCTGTCTTCTTTTACTGTTTGTCTTTGGTGATGAATAAGAACTCTGATTTTGACCCATGAGACTTTTGATGTTGCAGCTCTCAGAGCAGAAGGTATCCAGATGACGTTTAGCCTGTCCAGTGATTTCCTTTCTTTATGGTTTGTCAGTGTTGAAATTGCTGACTCAGACACAATATTCATTTAAAAATTCTGGATATTGTGCAACTGTATCATGGCATACAGCCTGAACATGCATTTGAAATGTTATTGGCATTTATGAAATTCAACATTAACATATTAGAAGTGTGAAGTTCTCATGTTATAACTTGGTAATCTGCTTTTGTTTTTGAACAACTAGAAAACATACCTAGTTGTAATTGCTTATGCTGTGTTGCTATAGCAGGTACTAATAAGTTTTGTATGTGAACACTAGCTTAAAGCAGGCTTGAATGTCCTCTTTTGTAGTGGATTTGTAATGTTATAGAAACTGTGACAATTCCTATTGGCAGAGATGACATTAATACAAGTTTACTTATATTTATTCGAAGTTTTAACTGTTTTTAGTTGAAAATGATGCTTGCAAGTGAATAACAGAAGATGTGTTGAACGTTTTCTATCCAACATATTGTAACACAAGTCACTTCTTTAAGACCTTGCACTTTTAATGAACCATCGTATTGTCAATTCTCAGAATCTAATAGTGTGCCTTTTGGTGACGTTGTTGAGAATTTTAATGCATTTTAGTTCTCATTCGGCACGGCCTATGTGCTCCTCATGGGAGGCTCTTTAGAAATGGGATTAACTTCTAGAGGAATGCATTAGCCATGCCACAGAAGTAGGCAAAGCTCTAACTAGCCGGATAGATTGCTCCACGCTTCAAATCCTCCTAACTACCCCCTCCCTCTTTTTATTGACAGCTTCTCATTGAGCAGCTAGAAGCATTAGTGTATTTAGGAGTTAGATGTTTTGTATGATCCCAGGCTGATCTCATATTCACTTTCTGAAATTAATTCGACACTGCTTTACATGTTAATCCGCAAAGGATTGATTTTGGGAAGGTCAGAGCAGTGCAGCCTCAGAAAATGGAAGAAAAGCTCCACTTAAAACAGCTCATTTCAGTTCCCAGAAATAAGTATAGATGCCTTTTCATTGTGACACTTAGCCAGCTGTAGGAGACTTGGTCATCTTGCAGAATACATCAAATAGTGTTGTTTGATGTGATCTGCAAGGAAATTGAACTAATTAAATTTAGCTTCATTAACCAATTGCATTTTTCAAATTGCACAACTATTTGAAAACTTGAGTATAACAGAAAATACAGTCTTCTTTTAACTGCCAATGTAACTAGGCAATGAAGGTAGTCATGAACAGAGCTTAATTTGATGCCTTCATGGGTTTTTTTTGTTTTTGTTTTTTTTCTATTATTTGCGCATGTGTAGAATTTTCAGAGTTGCTAAACTGACAACAAATGCACGTGAAAAAGAATCTTCATTGTGAGATATAGCAGTGTTGGAACATTAAGGATAAACGTGTTTCATCTGGAGCTATAGAAAAGAGTGAATGGACTTGAATGGTAGAGTATTGTGGCAAGAGCAGGATAAGAACATCTTGTAAAGAAAGCGTTATGAATATTGAGAAAGTGTAACTGAGTCACAGCTGCAGTTTGCTGACATGATTCTTTTCATCTGGAAGCGGATGTCCCTGCTAAGATGGTATTTAACAGCATAGTATTCTTTTATGAATTCAAAAAGTCAAGCACAAAAACGGATTGTTCTTTACTACATGAACTAGCTTAAAAATCTGTACTATTTTATATTGAAATGCAAGAAGTTGTATATATTGTAATTCACTTTTTACTTGTAGATACATTAAGTCATCAAAGTTAAAAACACCAGGAAATTAAACATTTTACAGTTTGTGTTTGCACCTTTTCTACTTTAACTTTCATGAGTGCAATGCATGTATAACTATTTTATAAGAAAAGAATTTGGATTCACACTCAGTTTAAAAGAGTTCAAACTGTTTCAGGTAAAATTTGCCCTCAAGAGCCTATGGATATCTACATTTGACTGTGTTGCTCCCTGAAAAAGCAGTCAAGTTTTTTATGGTGTTCAGATTTGCTCCATTTTTATTCCCTCTCTATTATTACTTCACTACTTTATTTTTTTTCCCATTGTTTTTCATCCAGGTTCTTCTCTTTCTTAAGGTTGAGGTGATTAAATGTCCTTGCTCTCCTCCCCTCAAAGTAAGCCAAATCAGTTTAGCCATAGTAAATAATGGTGTATAATAGTGCACACACAGTAGTCAATGTTAGCAACGAACCTGTGGACCTTTTGTAGCTTCAGTATAAGCTGATGTGTTATTTTCGTTTCAAAATCTGTGGACTGCACCAATACTTCACAGAGTTATGATCAGTGGTGCAGAGTCCAGTTGGAGACCTCTACTTAGTGGTGTTCCTCAGGGGTCGATGCTGGGTCTGATCCTGTTCAACATCTTCATCAGACACCTTGATGAGGGGATAGAGTCCACCCTCAGCAAGTTTGCTGATGATACTAAGCTGGGAGGAATGGCTGACATGCCAGAAGGCTGTGCTGCCATTCAGCGAGACCTGGACAGGCTGGAGGGAGAGAGTAACCAGATGGCGTTTAACAAGAGCAAGTGTAGAGTTGTGCACCTAGGGAGGAATGACCACATGCACCAGTACAGGTCGGGGGATGACCTGCTGGAGGGGAGGTCTGAGGAGAGAGACCTGCGTGTCTTGGTGGATGACAGGCTGGCCAAGAGCCAGCAGTGTGTCCTGGTGGTCAAGAAGGCCAATGGGATCCTGGGGTGCATTAAAAAGATCATGGCCAGAACATTGAGGGAGGTGATCCTCCCCCTTTGCTCTGCCCTGGTGAGGTCTCACCTGGAGTACTGTGTCCAGTTCTGGGCTCCTGGTACAAAAAATACTGGGATCACATGGAAGGAATCCTGTGGAGGGCTACACAGATGATGAAGGACATGGAACACCTCCCTGATGAGGAAAGGCTGAGAGACCTGGGTCTGTTCAGCCTTGAAAATAGAAGACTCAGAGGGGATCTGATCCATGTCTATAAATATGTATGGTGCAGGAGGCAAAGGGATGAGGCTGGACTCTTCTCAGCAGTGTATGGCAATAGGATGGGGGGAAATGATTACAAACTGATGCATAGGAAGTTCCGCGCAGATGTGCATGGGAACTTCTTCACAGTGCAGTGACAGAGCACTGGCACAGGCTGCACAGAGAGGTGGTGGTGTCTCCTTCTTTGGAGATATTCAAGACCCACCTGGACGCCTACCTGTGCAACCTGGGCTAGGGAGCTGCTTTGGCAGGGGGTTGGACTCGATGGTCTCTAGAGGTCCCTTCCGACACCTACAATTCTGTACATTTCTGTGATTCCTCCTTTATCCAAGGGAGGTTAGATATTTGATAGTTTTCTTCCAGAAATTATTCTTTATACAGAGCCATAGGATTCCAATAATGTAGATGTTTGGAGCCATTAGCAGTGAACGTTGTGTTCATATTGACTTGATAATATTTGGCCTGAAAGTGTAAGCTTCTTAAGTTTTTGAATAAGTTAATATAAAGTGGAAAAAAAAATCAGATATAAAATTGTTTTGAATCATCTCTTGTGATTTAGACAGTCACTAGCTAGTTTTCTGATTCATTCATGACTGAAA
>VXAB01012770.1:93055-182522 GCA_013399175.1 Odontophorus gujanensis
TTTTTTTACTTCAGTTTCCCAGTCAATCTCTTTAGCTCAGAGAATGGACAGTGATTTTTATCATAGTCCTGATTACCTGTAATGTAAGACTGTGCATGAATCCTCTTTTAGCAACAAACTTCCTTTCATACCCCATACATCTTTCCACCATAGCTTTAGGAAATATTTCCTCTTTATTAAAACTTCTGTTCCATCAAGTCTCTCCATGTTTTCTGGATAAGGGATGAGGACAGGGAAGACTGCATCCTGAGTTACAGGCTTTCAGTTAGGAGTATAATATTGTTCGCTTTTTGTTTTTTATCTTGAAATTAAGCCTTCATACAAAATATAACAAGAGGGGAGATGCATGGGGACTGACTTGTTTTAAAATGCATTTCTTTTCTGAGGAAAATAGTTGTTTCTAATCATCATAGCCTTTCACATTCTTTTCCTACGTGAGTCTTGCTTAGGAGGGTGCAGACAAGCAATTCACTTGCCTGTAATATGTAGTTATTTCTGTATATAGTTATTTCTAATCACTACTTAACGTAATAGGCCGTACTGATGTAAATATTTTGAAATAGTAATCAGTATTCTTACATTTCCATAAGCTTCAACTCTTAACAGCTGTGTAAAATTGACAGACATTTAGGACCTCTGTACAGTAAAAAGGAACAAAAAATCACTGTTTTATGGATATGACATGTTAGACAGCACTTCTGCTGCTTACTTATTATCTTTGTAGCTGTTCTTGTTTTACCTGGAAGTCAAGCTGTTGACTTCACCTTCTGAATTCTATCTGAATGTCGTGTTAAGCAAGCTATCCTGAAGTCTATGCAGAATTAGCACAGAAAAAAAAACCAAAACAAAAAACAAAAAAAACCAAGCCTCCTGTCATTGCTCTTCTACTGTATTTCATGCCTAGTCTTCAGGAAGTGCCTCTTCAGATGGTTGAAATCATGCTAACCTTTGAAAACGTCAGCAGAGAGGCCAGTACTTTGTCAATTGATTCTATAAGCAACAATATTAACGTGTGGATGGGTTGTATTCTATGGAGGATTTAGCTGTTTGTTTTATAGGATAATCCATACCATTTCTTCATGTGGAAGAGCCCTTTGAGTATTACAAAGCTACACTTCTGAAAGAGTCCTAAGGGTTTGGAAATGAAATATCAGATTTGTTTTAGTAAAATGTGGGGTTTTTTAGAAAAAAAGTTTTACTTTTTCATCTGTCAGCTTTTGTGAGCATTTATTTTTGTGGTCATTACTGAATGTTATTATGGCTCTTGAAAGCTCTATGAACAAAATTGTATTTTAGCTTTCCTAATAAAATATTTCTTACAGAATTACTCACTGTCACCTCCTGTGATTCTTAGTCCTGTTCACACAGTTCTCAGCTGCATTATCTACCCCCAATGTAGAAAATTAAGCCAATGTAAAAGTATACTCTGTTTTTAAAAAAGAGGTCACGAATAGCCTTTCTTCCCTCAGTAGTCACCAGTGTTCTTATTACACTTCATTTATATAGTTGGAGGATTTGGGAGAACCAGCTGGGCCCCCTGTCTGCACTCATCAAGAGTTAATTTTTGAAAGAGGTGCTGTTGTCATGAACAAGTGCAGAAGGTACTCTGGTGGTCCTGCCAAACAACAAGAGCTCTTAATTAGCAGCAATGTTCAATCAGACTGCTTAACCTGCCACAGAGCGGAGGAGGTCATGTTCCTTCCTGATGCACTGCCAACCTAAAAAGCACCCAAGAACTGATCCCAAATGTTTTCAAAAACGTTTACTTGGTTTTAGAGGCAAGTAAGGAAATGCATGATCTGTCAGTGAAAACTGTCATCAGGATAATGAAATTTTATTTTTGTGAATGATGTAGGCTTTTCTTCTTTTGTAGAAAATTCTGTATGGTTTTTAAGGGGAAAAATATTTTCCGCAGTAGACTTTCCATGTTTTGATTCTAGTTTGTGCGGTAAGTCTGAACTTACATATTTGTCAGGACTACTGAGTTATTTACAGTAATTAGTAATTCAAGAATTTGTCTTCTCATAGTGTTAATCAGCTAGCACTTCGCATCTTGAACTAATGGTTCAAAAGCAACCATCTTGATCTTGGAAACTTCTCTCCGGTAATTCAGAGCCATGCACTACAAATCATTAATAGTTAAGCATTTAAATATCCCAACAAAATCTGCTGATGAGAAAGAACAAAGAATACAGTGCAAAATATCACTGGCCTCCACTTTTATTTCTGGAGGCTAGCAAATATTCTATAAAATTATTAGACTCTAAGAGAGTTACATGTGTACTCATGTATCAGAATATTTTATGTAAGGAGAATAAATAGCACATGAACAAGGACCCTGATGTTAGGTACCCCAAAAGCAATTATTCTTTTCCTGCGTGAGCAACTCACAGGAAAGGCTTATCATTTTTCTGTTGTATTAAGAAATTACCTAAATCTTTAATTCCTACTTTTAACCTAGTAGCATCTATATAAGTGTCAAAAAATCACATACATTTTGTTTACTTTCTGCTCATAACTGTTATTGTAAAGGAGACCGTTTAGATTAGGATAGTAATTCTTCCTGGATTACATGAAATCTTGTTGAGATTTCAGACACAAAGTTCACAAACTGTATCCTACGCTGCATCAGAAGAGTGGTTGTCAGCAGGGGAAAGTGAGTGTTTGTCCCCCTCTACTCTGCCCTTGTGAGGCTCCATCTGGAGTATTGCATCCAGATCCAGGCCTGAGGCCCCCAGCAAAAGAAGGATGCAGAGCTCTTGGGGCGGGTCCAGAGAAGGCCACAATGATGATTAAAGGGCTGGACCCCGTCTCCTGTGAAGAAAGGTTGAAGGAGTTGGGCTTGTTTGTCTTGGAGAAGAGTAGGCTCTGGGGAGGTATAACTGTAGCCTTCCAGTACCTGAATGGAGCTTAAGAGCAGGAAGGGGAGCAGCTTTTTACAGTTTGATAGTGATAGGACAAGGGGGAAAGTCTTTAAAAGGGGAAATTTAGGTTAGATGTCAGCAAGAAATTGTTTCCTCAAAGTGTGGTGATGTGCTGCCCAGAGAAGCTGTGGAGGCGCTCAGTGCCAGGTTGGATGGGGCCAGTGGCAGCCTGAGCTGGTGGGTGGCAGCCCTCCTCACATCAGGGGTGTTGGAGATGTGACACTTAAGGACGTGGTTTAGTGAGCATGGAGGTGATGGGTTAATGACTGGACTAGGTGATCTTAGTGGTCTTTTTCAACTGTAATGATTCTTTGATTCTAAGATTTTGTATGAGTAGCAGCAATACATTTTCTATTGAGCTTTGTTTCATAGTTTCCAAATTCAACCATCTCTGTGTTTTGAACTTTCACAAAAGCTGTACTTATAAAAATTAACATGTTGACATGCAAATATCTGTGTATATTCTTTTAAGTAAATTGAGATGTCTATGTTTCTGAAGTGAAGGAGGGTATTCCTTAACCAGAAATGTGTCCAGGTATATTCTCTACCATGTCTAAATGAAATTGCACTGGAATTTTACATCAGCAGAAAATAATTGCGCTGTTGGCAATTAGCCAGGGAGCTAATCCTACTGTTTTGTAATCTCATGCATCCATTATTTCATAGAATAAAAATAGAATATTATGCCGTGCCATTAACAGTAGTGACTTCAAATTACTTTTGCACTCTATAACGCCTATGATTCACAAATAATTTAAACTACAAGACATAAAGTGGTCCTACAGTTTTATGCAGATTTGAGCTTCTTTTCAGTTGTGTCTGCAGTTTCACAGACTCTAGCATGATTAAAGCGTTTTGATCATGATTGTACATATTCTTTGCATCAGTATGTTAGGACTGGTTTGTGTGTCTTGGAATGTACTTGAAATATGTTGGGTAGTTGCAGGTATGTTTGATCTCATTTGTGTCGTTACAAGCAAAAGAAGTCAAAATAATTATGTCAAACTTGATTAGTATCAAATGCATATTTTTAAAAAGAGACCGTGGAACTTCACTGTTTTGCTTTTTCAGCTTGAAGAACAGAATTGAACATTCAATTATCCACCCAAGTCTTTATACATTTAAAGGTGTAAAGGCACGACAAAGTAAACAATTTTTTTGGTGTGTGTTTGTATATACTTCGATGTGATAAAATGGGTAGTTTAGCTTAGGTGTTGCTGTAATAATTTTTTGATCCCTACTGTATGGTTGTGAGATCTGGATATCATGTCTATAGCACTTCTAGAAGTTAGGGAATCTTCTGAATTTTTCTGTGCACCTCACCTTGAATTATCTGGAATAACAAATTCTGTGGTTTTGCTGTTCATCTGTTACTTGACTAGTGAAACACTAGTCGGCTTTGACATTCAGTATAGATGGATTATGAATGAAAGTCCAGGTGACTCCTATGCAGAGGCCTAGAACTAGATATATAACTAAGGCAATTGAATGCCCTGAAGCCATTTTAACAGTACTTTTCAGCATGTAATAGTGAATTAGTTCATGGTCAGAACTGCTGCCAGACTTCTGCTGTGCTCTAAGGCAAAGTCTAGAGTGCATTCTGAGTGATAGCAACAAGCTGTGGGTTGAAAGCAGAATAAAGGACAAAGCAAATTATAGCAGCAATTGATGTGCTTACAAGGTGTGCAACAATGTCAGATTTCTAGAACATGAAGACTCTTTGTGGGAGAATTAGAGGCTTTATGTAAAACCATTTCCTGTAGTAGTTTTGCAGTCTCTTGCACATCCAGTTTGATTTCTTTGTCTGACAAGTGTCAGCCATAGGATGTATGATAAACATGACAATTGCAGCTCCATCTTAGATAACTGTGCTACTGTTTCTGACTTTTAGAAATGCACTTTACTGATCTGCATCATCTATGAGATTAGAAACAGTATTCACAATGTGCACCTTCCCAGCCTGTGCAGTGAAAGCAGAAATCCAGATGTTCAAAGCCCAGACAAAGCACACCCTTAAAGTTACTCCATCTATGGGACTTCGGTAAACATGTAAAGCTCTCCATACCATCACTGATGTAGGACTGGTGCCACTGAGTAGTAAAACAGTAGTGCCTAAAATTTAGTAAATAGGTCATTTTTCAGGAATTGAGCTAATATGGTTTTTGTGTTTTTATAGCATCATCCCTCTTTTGTTTTTGAAGTGCCTTGCAAATGTTTATCATTTAACTTTCCAGAGTGTCTTAAGACTCACTGTAGATGGTGACTAAATTCATATTCGCACAGACAAGCTTAACCACAGAAGATTTCACTTTGGATTCTACATAGGCATTCATGAAAGTTTTTATGTGAAAATCCCATAATCTCAAAATAGAATTGAATACCGAGTATGGACTATCTAGGCTAACAAAATCGATTTTATCTAATAATAATATATTTAAGGCAAAATTTTAACCATAGTTTACATGCCATCTTCATCATTCAAAACTATTTGAGGCCTGCAATCAAAATTTCAGTATTACTATTCTCCTCTTTGTCACATAAAGTTTTTCTCTACAAGTATGGACCAATACTGATAGTTTTTCTTCTGCTTCTTATTTCTCCTTCTCTGATAAGAATATACATAAAATTATGTAAATAGTGTCTAACCTGAACTGTGCCATGCCTATGACATCCTCATATGGCAGCCCAGTATATAGTCCCAGCACTGGGGTAAAAAAATGCTTGTAGGGACTGCAGAGCCTTTGTGGCTACAGAAACTTAATCTCAGTTTGTCTGGGAAAAAGGCAGCCATGCGAACAGCTGCATTTCATGAGGTCTCATGGCAAACTGCCTGGCAGATAATGTTTTCACTGAGATGCAAGACAACTAAAACTGTTAAAATATAGTTCAAAGATGTTAGCCATGCCAATGATTTTGTGTTCATGTAAGAAGCCACATCTATAATCATATATCGCTTCTTTAAAGTGCTAATTTACAGCAACTTATGTTTAATTTATTATGAAAATTTTCCACTAAGAAAGATCTGTGGGATTTTATTGATGTGCACGTGCACTTGGCAACAAAGGGGAGGCTAAGGGAGTGATTTACTCTTGACTGGAAAACACATCTTTTTTCAGTTTCTGAAATCAGTTAATTTTTTTGTGTGTTTATGTATAGTAAACATGCAATATATGTATAATAAACACACGGTATATATGGTATGTTCCAAGTTCTGTTTGGGCTTAATCTTCACATTGTATGTTTCACTTGGAAAGAATTACTTAAGTTATAGTGAGTTTTGCTTGGAGGACAGATAAATAAAGCATTTTCCATCTATCACATTTTGTTTTGCTGCCTCCTTGCTAGAATTCAGTCATCTTTTCTTTGTGGAAGTGTCCTAAAAGCTAATGAGTAAAATGATGTTTATTTATAGCAACTCCTCAGCAACAAAAATAAATGTTCATGTTAGAGGAGAGATGGAGTGTAATAAATAAACAAAGATGTACTTTATGTGAGCTTCCAAGAAATTTTTTGTGATGGTGGGTTTTTAAAAATGCATTTTAATTGAGAAGTTGACATTGAGTTTAACAACTTTGGAACTCATTTTGCTTAGAGGAAGGATTTTATTTTTAGTATTTAAAAAAAATTACAGTAGATTTAAAAAATGGTCAGTTATATTCATAATTTAATAACAGGCAGTATGCAAATGTAATTTTGACAATATTCAGTCATTCATTTGATGCATTAGATAGGAGTATTTGGGTTTATTTAAAAAATAAAAACCTTTTCATATTTTTTGTTGTTTTCCAGTTGGTTTCAGTGCCATACTGTGTGTATGTGCCTAGATTTGAGGGTTAAGTTTCTTTTGTTGTGTTTGGCTTGCATCAGTACATGTCTCGGCTTTCAGTTTGTGTAAAGGTAGAACAAAAAACCCCATCAGAGAATTAGGTTATGTTCTATATATTGTCAGAGGTCTATTTGATTGTGTCTGCATTTGATTTTGGAATTAACGTTCATTTCTTACAGCATAAGATTGTCTGTGTGTAAAGTATTCTGCCTGAATTGGGTACACGACATATACCTTGCCTGTTAGGAAACTTCAGGCTCTGCTTAAGTTTTGATGTATAGCCATGGAATTAATGTAACAAGTTCTGCAAGTTGATACCTGAAACAGCTTAGTCTCCAAATATATATACCTTGAAAATGCCACTAGAATTCCAGAAATCTTGTATGCTTGTGGCAGAAATGTGTTCATGATAAGAGCAATAGTTCAGTGACAGTCCATTCATTTACGGATCTCACAGCTGAGTTCATTCTGTTTGTCTGTTCTATTATGACTAGTGGGAATTTTGCTTGTTAGGGAGAATCATTTCCTTGTGGTGGATCGACTGTAAAGATCTGCATTCACTGTCTGAACCTTGTGTTTTACTTGGACCTTGTATCCTTGTCAAGCTACAGTATGAAAACTCTATTTGAATATTCCTCTTTTAATCATTTCAACACTGTAGTGATGGGTCTAATGCTTGAAGCTGTAAAAACACAAAAAAGATGGTTTCTGAACCTGAGTTTGCAAATTTTATATAAGAAAGAGACCTACAGGTAACAGAGACAGAGTAACCTTGGGATTTTTAATTGATTGATAGTGAAAAGGATATCACAAGTGAACACGAGTAACTTGTATTTGTTGCAATTAGAGGAGATGCCCTGTAAAAGACAATAAGGTTAACTGGAACTAAAATTGGAATTTTAGTTTTATTCAGGTTGGATCATAATGTTGTGTTTTATTGTATTAGCCCTGTGTCTGTCTTTGAAAAGTCAAAGTTATTTAGAGTTAAAAAGTTATTTAGAGAAAAAGCCCATTTGATAAAAACATCTAAAAGGAAAAATATTTTCTCACCTTACTCTTTTTTGGTTAAACTCAAGAAATTAATATCTTGTGAAAAGATGTGCTAGGACAGGGGAAAGGAGGAGGAGAAGGCTGCAAACACTGGAAATTTGCAGCTGCAATTTTATTAATTCTGTGAAGAGTTTCTTGTTAAAATTCTATTGGTGGAGAAAGGGAAAAAATGACCTATTTTTATTTCAGTAATCTTTTTTCTTTTAGATACTTAACTTTGTAGCATCACTGTTGAAGTGTTTAAAAACTGTTCTTAAAACTACAACCCATATGGAGTGTGCTATTATGAAAGATTTTCCAAGCCTCAAGACAACTTATGTATGTCCCGTTGGATCTTATTTTATCCAAAATTCCATATTGTTTACAGAATAGGATTGACTATTGCATTACAGCTTCTTGGGCTTATGAAATCACTCTGGCTTTTCCAAAAAAGCAAGTGCTTTGCCTAGGTATTGTATGTTGGCATCTAATCATCAGAAAACAGGGAAAAATACTTCAATAAGACAGACTTGTTACAATCTTGTTACAGAAAATCCAATAGACGAATTAGTGAATCACATTTGTTTATATGTTCTATAGATTCATATAGAACTGGACATAATTATTTCAATCTTATTAAAAAGTTATTCAACATAGTTTCTTGTTCACAGCTCATGTTAGCAGAGAGAGTGAAAAGCAGTTCCCTAAATTCACTTCCTTAACGTTGAATGATATACCAGTATACTGTTTATGTAGTTGCTTTTAACTTTTTTTTTAATTTTTTTTATTTTTTAACTAGTGGAATTCATGATGCAAAAGCTAATGCTGCTCTTCTAACTAAAGCACGAAGTCATTTCATTGACTGGTCTATTTCTACTGTTTTTGTAGTTGTTCTCTTAGCCAAAGATTAGTTTATATTTCTTGTATTAAGGGAGTGGCTTATGAAGTGTTGCAGAGGATTACAGTTACTCATCTACCTAAACATGCTTGAGCAGGGGGTTCAGTTGAACCTCATGCAGTTCAACAAATCCAAGTACAACATCTTGCACTTGGGACATGGCAACCCGCAGTATCAATACAAGCTGGGAGATATAAGGATAGAGTACAGCCCTGCTGAGAAAGACTTGAGGGTACCAGTGGATGACAAGCTGGCCACAAATCAGCAGTGTGCCTTCGAAGCCCAGAAAGCCAACAGTGTTCAGGGCTGTGTCAATAGAAGCACGACCAGCAGAGCGAAGAAGGTGATCCTGCCTCTCTGTTCTGCACTCATGAGGCCGAACCTGGGGTACTACGTCCAGATGTAGTGTCCTCAGTACAGGAGAGATATGGACCTGTTGGAGCATGTCCAGAGGAGGGCCACAAAAATGATCCATAGAATGGAATACCTCCCTTACGAGGACAGACTGAGAGAGCTGAGGCTGTTCAGCCTAGAGAAGAGAAGGCTCTGGGATGACCTGAGAGCAGCCTTTCTGTGTCTAAAGTAGGACTGTAAGAAAGAGGAGGATAGACTCTATGGGACTTTTTTTGCTAGGACAAGGTGAAATGATTTCAAACTGAAAGAGGGGAGATTTAGATTGGATATAAAGAAGAAGTCTTTTACAGGTAGTGAGGCATTGGAACAGGTTTCCCAGGTAAGTGGTAGATGCCCAGTCCTTGAAGACACTCAGGGTCAGTCTGGGTGGGACTCTGAGCAACCTGATCTAGCTGCAGATATCCCTGTTCATTGCAGGGGGACCAGTTGGCCTTTAGATCCGTTCCAACTCAAATGATTTTATGATTCTATGATGATCTTGATGCTCAGAGTTTCAGTATCACAGATCATATTTTCATTCCTAGTAGTTTTCTAATTAAACTTAAGCAATGTTTGTAGAGTCATCTAGGTTGGAAAAGACCTTCAAGATCTAGTCTGACCATCAGCCTGGCCTACCAAGCCCACCACTAAACTATATCCATAAGCACCACATCTGCACTTCTCTTAAATACCTCTGTGATGGAAACTCTACACTTCCTTTGACAGACCATTACGGTGTTAGACCACCCTTGCCCTGAAGAAATTCTTCCTAATATCCAAGCTAAACCTCCTATGGCATAACTTTCCTTGAGTCCTATTACTTTTCACCACAGACAAGATACCAACACCCTCCTCACCACAGCTTGATTTCAGGCAGTTGAAGAGAGCATTGAGATCTCCCGTCAGCCTCCTGACTACGCAACCCCCGTTTCCTCAGTCACTCCACTTGTTTTCTAGCCCCATCACCATCATTGTACTTGCTTATGTTGCAAATACAGGTACTGGGATATAGCTTTCTGCTGGTATGGCAGATTTCTTACTTTACATGAATGTACTAACCACTGATTTTTTTTCTCCCATGCATTCATTCATTTCTGATGGTAAAGCACTTTTACTTAGTACCCTCTGTCTCTACTGATACTTCCCATTTAAGACATTTTTCCTAGTTCATTTTTTTCCTTCTCCAGAGCCAAAGGAATTATTTTCTGCAAACCACCCTAACCCTTGATAAAACCTTACTGTTTCATTTAAAATAAAATACCACCATGTGTGTCCCACAGTGTATACTTAGCGTTAAGAACTGCAAACAATCATAGTATCATGTAACTAATCCTCCGAGTCTTCCTTTCTCTCTTAGATGCTGTCTTCTATTGCATGTGATCTGAATGGTTCCGTTGATACCCTTACTAGGCCAGTACACCTCTGCTAAGGCTTTACATCTGACTGAATTTCAGTATAATCCATTTCAATTTTCAGTGTCTGTTGAACACCTGTTTTATATGAATGTATCTGTAAACTAGAATGAGAAAAAGTCTATTATATGCCTGTATTTTCCTTTCACTTTACAGCTAAAGAATGCACAAAAAAGTGAGATAAGGATTAGATAAAAGTCTTTCAGGAGGTTCAGTAATGATTGGTAACAGTTTTATACTTTTACTTTGTGAGTACTGAATACATGTCTGACGAATGCAAGAGTTATATGTGATCAAACACATCCACATAAGGTTAGTAACAGACAACAGGATTTGGGATGAGATCCTAGGTATTGAGATACTACTGAGTTTCACTGTGGTAGAGATAAGGAGAAGGCAGAAATGGCAGGGAGTGATAAATCCTACAGTTCTTCCTACAAGAGAGTTAAAACACTCTTTGTAATGATGGACTGTTAGAACTTGACATGTTATGTTTGTTGGTTTGCACAAGTAATACCTGAGTTTACTAAGGTAATGTAAGAATGAAAGGCAGTCTTTCTTGGCAGTGTTTTTGATGATGTTTGATATATATGAACTCCAACTTCCACTTTGTGCAAATGCTGGTGATCATTGCTTGAAAAATGGCAAGATGCCAAGATCCAAGTACAGATTTACTTGGGGGCTTATTTGGTTTCTTGCACCCTAGCCACTTCTGTTTATGCTGCACACACAATCCAGGTGCATAGTTTGGGGTGGTTGTACAGCTGTCGACACTTGCGTATGAGCTCTCTCCATTTCAGTTCAGGTCTTCACCTATTCGTCCACCTCCTGTGATGACAGGTATTTATATGCATTTGATTGTCATAAAGTGGGCATTCTTTTGAAACTTACAGAGTTAGGAAGTAACCACTTTTCTTACATTTGAAGAATTGGAAATAATGAGGCTATAAGGACATGTTTGGATTTTCTCCTACCAGCCCTGACTAGAAAATCCACAGTTTTGAGATTTAAATACCAGCTACATTTTGTGTTGAGTCTGTGGTTAAAGTCTACATTATGATGACTGTTTCTGGAGTCTACAGAGGATGCTGTGGCCAGCATAAAGTAACTTCCTTATTTTGAAATCCATTCTTAATCACCCATGAAATTAACTATTGGAGTCTGCCTTCGAGTTGGCACAGTCTAATAGTAGGGGTTTTAAAAATATTTAACAACATATTTGGAAACAGAACTTTTCTGTTCCTTATTTATATGTTTTTGGATGTTGGCTCTTGCATGAGAAAAGTGGTGTATGCTTTACTGAATACTGAATTTAGAAATCTTGTGGTTTCTGTTGGCACTACAAGGGAGCAGCTAGTCTAAGTCTCTGGTACTTGGCGAGAGCTTTTTTGTGTTTTAATTATTAGACGCATGAATAGAGAGCCAACTGAGTTCAGCTATTGTGTTTATTGCCTTTTTTATTCACCATAAAAGAACAATAATTTTTCTGAATTACTATCTTTAACACGATCTGCAACTCAAAATCATAAGAAAGCTGAAATATTCTTAGTTCTTTGTTCTTACAGGGTGCAAGAAACGGCAGAAAAAAATCTATTGAGAGATGTGGAAGTGTAATATTCTGGATTTATAACCCAGTTAAATGTTGCACTTCAAGTCAACTCAACAGTTCATTAGGAATGCCTGTAGTACTTGTGTCTTGTGAAAGTACTAGTTAGGATACCCCAACTTGTTGCTCTGGTTATTGGGCCAGACTTTTAATACAAGATGCATCTCATATAAAATGCATCTCTATGATAGAGTGCCAACAGCAATGATCAACAGAAGGGCAACTGATGTTGTCTACCTGGACTTCTGCAAGGCTTTTGACATGGTCCCATACCACATCCTTATCTCTGAGTAGGAGAGATGGATTTGAAGACTGAACCTTTTGGTGGACAAATAACTGGTTGGATGCTAACAGGTGGAGTGCTGTAGTCCATGGCTCTGTGTCCAGGTGGAGGTGCAGGGGTCCTTCTTAGACCAGTGCTTTTCAACATCTTTATCAGCGACACAGATGCTTGGATTGGGTGCACCGTCAGCAGGTTTGCTGACAACGCCAAAACTGAGTGATGCAGTTGATATGACAGAAGGAAGGGGTGCCATCCAAAGGGACCTGTACAAGTTTGAGAAGTGCTCCCACATAAACCTAATGAGGTTCAACAAGACCAAGTGCAATATGCTCCCAGATATGTATACAGACTCACTGAGTGCCACCCTGTGAATCACTTCGGGGGTTGTTGTGGACTGGAGTCTTGACATGAGCCAGCAGTGTGTACTTGTGGCCTTGAGGGCCAGTGGTGTCCTGGGCTGCATCAAAAGAGGGGTGGCTAGCAGGGTGATTGTCTTCTTCTGCTCTGCCCTTGTGAGGCTCCATCTGCAGTATAGTGTCCAGGCCTGGGGCTCCCAGCATAAGAAGATGTGGCTGATGCCCTCTACCTGCAGACTTTAAAGGCAAGGCTGGATAAGTGCCTGAGCAACTTGATCTAGCTGTGATGTCCCTGTTCATTCCAGGGGAGATGGAGTAGATGACCTTCAGAGATTCCTTCCAACTCTAGTGATTCTATGATAAGAAGGATGTGGAGCTGCTGCAGAGGGTCCAGAGGAGGGCCATGAAGATGATCAGAGCTTGATTGGAAAGGCAGCTTGTTAATGAACTAGAGTCTGCAGGGGAAAACTGTCATATGTGAAAGCACAGCTGGGGTATCATGAATGAGTGTGTCTCAAAGTTTGAAGAAACTACTATGTTTGAATAGGCTGAAAATGCTCCAATAATTTGTTAAGGTTGTCTTAAAGGACAAAGGAAGTAATTTCAGACAAATTAATTTCTACATTTCTCAGCAAATACTGGCTTTCCTGAATCTGTATTTTCTATGAAAGGTTGTGTATATGGAAAATATTTGGCCAGATCTATTAAGGCATTTGAAAATTATATCCTAAACATTATTAGCTAAATAGAGTATTTCAAGTGATAGCTAAAATTTTAGAATTAAATTACTATCTTCCTATCTTCTAAGAATTTCTCAAAACCTGTCTTTCAGTGGAACAGTTTTTCCTTAAATAAAATACTAGCTTTTCAGTTTTGCATTGCTTTTCTGTTACATTTTACTTAAGATGTTTTTAAATGCCCGATTAGATTTTTTTTTAATGGAGAAGGAAAAAAAAAATCTGCTATTTTTGTCTGGGGGTGTTTTGCAATTAAATTCTGGATTTACTGACATTTTTAGAGGAATTCCAGTGCTTTTGATTGGCTTTGTACATACTAGTAATAGCTTCTTCAAAGTTTTAATATTTCATAGCGCTTAATGGAAAAAAAGACACACAAGTAATATGATAATGCTTTACTTACCAGTTCATGAAGCCAGAGTTGTTTTATAATAGTTGTAACAGCTGGGCAAAATTATGAAGCTTTGATCTAATGCCAAATAACGTGTCAAATTACCATCTGTACAGCAATGCTTGTAACATACATTGTACAGTAGTATAGTGCATATCATAAAAATCAAATACGAACAAGTGTTTAGAACTTCCAAGAAGTTGTACATATATTTTTAAATCACATTAATTTAAGACTAGCTAATAGTCATCCATACTGGGGTCAAAGGTATATGGCTTACTTTTATATACGGTGTTGATCTAAATCATGGTTTTTACCCTTCAGTAGAAAGGGAAATATATGAGCAGCAAAATCTGATAACAACTGATGAGAGAAATGTGAAAATTTTAGGACTGAGAGAGACTCTGTTGCTTTTGGCCAGTGAGATCTATGTTAATTAAGAAATTTGTTTAAAATTTCAGTTGTTTTTCATATCATAATATTTTTCATAAAGTATTACAGTTACTGACAGATCTATCCCAAGCTAATTCTTATCTATAGGCCAAAATAAATTTCAGTGTAATAGCATGCTACCTCTTGTTTTAATTTCTGAATACTATTGAATATACCTTTATAAAGAGGAGAAAAGGTAAAAATATTTTTTACCTAGCCCTGAATTAGGAAGATTAGAAATTTACATCCCTAGGTTTCTAAGAACCACCTTGCCATTCTAAAAAATCGATGTCTATATTTGGAGAATAGTACATGTTGCAGTCATACAATAAAAAAACAAAATCATGAGTAAATCACTGAAGAAAATTCCACTGCTTTTAGAGCTTTTCTGTATAACTTACTTCTTTGATTTGGAGTATTATTGTTTCTGCTGAAACCTTTTGTACTAAAAGGCTAACAGAAAACTTGTATGTATCAGTTAAGTAAGTGTTGTAGACAATTTTGTAGGTCTTCTACAAGTATTTAGCAACTAGTTAATTTTCCTGGAATGTTTTAATTTTTTCCTGGTTGCACTGAAAACCTCTGGGGAGAATCTGGAGAAGGATACCAGGTAGTTTCTGCTCAAGCAGAATTCTTTTGAGTACTTCCTTTAATTTGCATTATATGTCCATTGTCTTTTGTTCTACATTAACTGTAAGTATCTGGCTAATTGTGAGTAACTTCATCCACTTTTCTACTGGAACGTGGCAACTATTTAACGCCATGTATGATTTAAGATAGGAAATGAAGGACTGTCTTCCCAAATTTTCCTAAGGAAATGTTATTACCCGCACTAGAATTTGGCTAGAATGAAAGGTATAAGTTACTGTCTGTGCAAAAAGTTATCTGTTTTTGTTTTGTTTGTTTGTTTGTTTGTTTTTATCTGAAAGATGACTTCAAAAGAAGGTGTGAATTGAGAATTGCTATTGATTACTTTTGAGATCCCAATGTTTGAGTTTCTTCACACTATAAGTAATTAAGGGTCAGTGCTAGTTTAAAACAAATTTACTACCTTATTGAAATGCTGCCATTTCTCACTGTGCTGTGTAGGGTTACTTTAAGATTTCTCTCAGTGTGACCTAGCTTGTATACTGTTATCTAACATGATGAAACTACTGGTAAATTGACATAACAGCAAGCTGCATTGATCTGTGTGTTTGACATTTTTATGGTATCTATACTGCTTTACCTTGGAGAAGAATGCTTCAGTACGGGTTTGTTCAATATATTTGTAACTTTTTATTCTGCTCTGAAGATTCTCTTCTTGAAATGTTATGATAAATGTGTTTCACTGCATTCCAGCAACTATTCTGTTCTTAGATCTTGGCACCGGAGTTCATTTTTTTTATGAAATCTGTTTCATTTCCATTTGTTCTATGTTAAATTTTCAGTATGCGTCAGGTAGCTTTTTGAAGTACAGAAAGGTCATAAATTGAAAAGGTTAATTTTTGAAGGAAGAAGAAGTTCAAAATGGTGGGAGTGTTTGCTTTTCAAATTAAAAATTGAAACAACTTGAACTCCCAGACTCTTCTCACATCTCTCTTGGAAACTCCCTTCTTTACTGTAACTTTGTGGTCTTGATGATATTCACAGAGAAGCTGATTTACTGAATAAAGAAGTTCTTTAAGTTTTGAATTTTGGAACATTACCAGTGTGTCTGAACTCAGGTTTCAAATTTTACTGGCATTTTGTTGGCAAACCAATTTTTTGGAGTCCTTTCTTATTTGGGTATGTTTCCTGACACCTTTGGCTGTATGGTACTGTGTTTTAAAATTCTCTTTTTCTTTTTCTTTTTTTTTTTAAAGAGAAAAAACCTATAAACATATATGGAGGATTAATTATAAAATATCTGGTATAAAAATAGAGAAACGAGAAAATTAGCAGCTGAAAAATGCAGTGAGCAGAAAAAAAATGAACATTTAATGGTAGTTTTACCCTGTCTGTTCAGCAAGCTTGATTCCACAGGCAAAGCATGTACTATTCTGAGGCTGTAATATGGTAATTTAAATCAAGCATAAATACATATTTGGTAAGGAAGAGGTGGTTTGGTCTTCCTTTCTACCCACTGGCTTTTTTACTCTTACTTCCCTTTTGCCAACAGCAGTGTTCATTTATGATGAGCCAGATTAGAGCGCTGATCCAGCTGAAAAAAAACTCACATGACTTAAATGCTCTGCTAACAGTCTTGCTATATACTGCAATTTTGTTTAAACTGTACTACTCTCCAAAACTATAGTATATACAAGTTGCCAATGTCATTCATAGTATCAGTAGATTATTTCTTGCTAAAAATATCAGGACTAATACAGAACAATTTATTTATTTTTTTTAGTATTTATTTCTAGAAAGTACGAGAAACTAGCATTTCAGTGTTCCAGTACTTTTTTAGTTTTCCACAAGTCTAGGATACTGTGATTATGTTTTTTCACTGGAATATAGGATATTAATATATCTGAAGACTTCAAAAAGAATTTGATACTAAATGGTCCTTTCTGTACTAACGTTGCTACAGGGAAATCCACTATAACGTGAAAAAAGCTATGAATTTTTGCAATAGAACAGAAGAGTGCATTCATGTCATAGTGTATTCTGGCACATATTTTGCCGGCTGGATATAGGCAAAGTTATAACTGCACAGAGCAGTATGTTTCCTATCATTTAAATAAGCGTCATGAGGATTAACAGTTTAGGTGTTCTTCTACCTGTCCCAACTGTGTGAGTCAGTCTATTTGGGGACTGTGTACTGCACCTGGTCATGTATAAAATGCTGCATGCAAAGTGGAAGATGGATAAAGTTAGGTGTTAATTAAGGTTAGTAAGAATATGAAAATTGCTTTAATCTAGGATCATGTATGGGATAGGGAATTCCACTGAACAGCTTTTGGGGTAATTGCTAATTCTGTAACTAGTAACAAGTAGCTAGTTGCTGACTAATCTCCACTGCAATTTAAGGACAGATACAAACACCAAGGTTACCAGGTTTCTGTAGATTTTGCTGGAATCAAATAATCATCCAGGATGGAAGGGATCCGTGGTCTCAAGTTCACTCCTTTACTTTTAATCGAGCTCAGCCATGAATTCAGACCAGCTAGACCAGAGTCCAGATGGTCTTGAAAACTCCATGTACAGAGGTTCATGAAGGTATTCCACAACCTCTCTGGGTGTCCTATTCCAATGCTATTCCAATGCATAGTTATCCTCATAGCTCAGCATCATTTGAAAACTTGATTGAAACACATCATTTTCTCTCTCAAGTCATTAGTAAATATACTGAGATAATAAACAGGATGTATCTCAGGATAAACTCCTGGCTGCAGTTGTGATCAGCTTACAGTAGAATGCAAGGCATTAACCGCTGCTTTTCAATCTCAGAATCCAGAGGG
The DNA here is from genome assembly GCA_013399175.1 of Odontophorus gujanensis. Lineage (NCBI taxonomy): Eukaryota > Metazoa > Chordata > Aves > Galliformes > Odontophoridae > Odontophorus > Odontophorus gujanensis. The sequence goes on from VXAB01012770.1 coordinate 110,765, forward strand.
CTTTATTTGCTCATCTGGTAGCACATACATCTAGGCCATGGTGGAACTGGAATACAAGTTGGTTGCAACATTTGCCCCATTCTACTCTGAGACTTCCCTTTATCTCTATGACTATGAGGATAGAAAGCAACCTTGATGTGTCTGACATCAACCAACTCTCTCAGGGCTCTCAGATGCATCCCGTCAACTTTCATGGACTTGAATTAGTCAAGGTTTCTCAAGAGATTTATGAAATCAATCTATTATTACTGCTTGTATTTCCTCTTCTTCTCAAACATATGCATAAAGGCCTGGGAGACCACTTCACCTGATGAAGACCAAGTCATAGGAGGCATTGAGTAACTCAATTTTATCTCTATGTCCATGTCAGCTGAGACCTCATTTTTCTTGTTTATTCTAACAGTGTAGCAATAGAAGTTCTTGTTACCCGATTTCTTGCCAATTTCTAATTCTAGTTGAGAATTGGCTTTCTTAGCATCATCCTTGCTTGTATGGACAGTATTTCTGCATTTCTCCCATGTAGCCTGTCCTTGCTTCCATCTGCTGTGTATGTTCTTGCACTCATGAATTTTTGATTTAGCCAAATCAGGCACCCTGTTCATCTAACCTTTTTCCTAAGAATTATGAAGAGCTATTGTGTTGGCAGGGGAGGTTCTTTATAGACCAGGCTTGCTGAGCTCCTATGTCCTTTAGAGCTGCCTCTCATTAAGATTCCGCCTACCAGTGGAAACAGAACTTTCTTCTTGTGAAATACAGGATTTGTACTGTCACTGACCTTCATTATTCCTGTCAGAATCTTGAACAGCTTTGGATCATAGTTGCTGCGGCCAAGGCTGCTGCAGATTTTCACTTCCACAACTCGCTCTCCCTTGTTTGTTTACTCTCTTTGGAGACCAATGAGTAAATAATTTAACATATGGGTGTCCAGGGTTTACAATCCTCTGGGGCTGTACTGCTGGCTATTCAGAGCCACATGCAGTCTGTGGGCTGCAGGCTGGACACACCTGACCTAACATTTTTGTTAAGAGCTTGCCTCTGGCACTATGAAGAAGTCACCTGAGTTGCTTGCATCCCCCTTTGTTTCCTTTCTAACAGATATCAGGGAGATTAGAGTCTCCCACAGGAATCAGGGTCTGTCGTCTGCAGATGTTCTCGACCTGCTCAAAAAGAGTTTTTCTCCTTCATTCTTTTGGCCTGTAACAAATTCCCTCCCACCACGATGTCATTCTTGCTGGCTTCTGCTCTGATTGTAGCCCACCAGCCCTTAATCATTCTTCTGCCTACTTTGCAGACGAAATGCATATATTTGAGCTGTTCCTTCACGTTTTCATGTTCTCTTGAAAACAGACTTCCAGGTAGGGAAAAGGGACCCAGATCAGGGCTGCCACTAAGAAAGTCTACAATGTGGACTTGAGAGATCTGTTATGCTTGGCCAGCATGCCCTCTGGCAGGCCATTTCAGCACACACAGCCTGGAGTCAAACAGCACCATGCAATTGAGTACTACAAAGAGGAAATGGAGAGCAATGGAGAGTTAAGGAAAAATACTAGTGGGCATCAACACTGCTTGTTTTCAGACTGGATGTAATGAACAGAAAGAGTGGATATAAAGTAGTAAAGCAAATGTTCAGGCCACCTTTTAGTCCAGAGTAGTACAAGAAACTTATCAAAAGATATGTTATTTTCCTTTCAACTAAACATTGAAAGTTTTCATGTTATTTTATAATTTCCTGTGTAAACAGTAGTTACAAACAAGCTATTTGAGAGCAAGATTTTCAGAAACTTGGATTGAAGGGAGAAATCTGTTCATAACTCACCCACTTGTGCCCAGGTATTTTAACATCTGGAATGTAATGCTGCCTGTTGTAATACCTCTGCAATACTGTAACACAGCAGGATGCATTAATGAGAGTTTCAACCTTAAACCCACAACATCAATGAAATTTATAGTTGTCAGGCCGCTAACATAATACAAACATAGTTTTTGTGGTTTCAATTCCCGTATAACATACACGTCAGAAGAAAAGTCATTGTGTTGATTGATCATAAAGACAGATTCATTCTCAGACTTGAAATTTCTCTAAAATAATTAGGTATCATTTATTGCTCTTGAGAGCTCTCGTAGTATGTGTTGCAGGGTGTATAAAAATTATGATAGAATCTCTCTTAATATTTCAACTGTTTTAATATTCTTGCATACTAAATGAGCTTTGCTCACAGTTTGGAAAATCCCACAAAAATGGTCAGGACAGAGAAGAAAAATTTACATACAATTCAGATGTCTTCATCTGCAGTCATATATGTGCTGTCTGATATTTTTACTGATGGGTATATTTGTTTTCAAATGTTCCATGTTTTCCCTCTCTTGTATTTCAGTGTGGTCTTTCAACTTAATTTATAGAGCAATTTTGTTAGAGAACAGAATAAAGAACAGAGAATTTCATGAAGGTAAAAATTTGGGAGAAAAACGTGGTGAACATTGTGATTAAGTTACTCTGCAGAAAAATGAAATAGTTACGTCTGCAACAGATTAAGTTGAAAGAAAAGAGGGGAAGTTGAAATGCATAAAAGTGCACGTACAGTTACTCTTTCTGGAAAGGAAAATACAAGTTGTTTCTCTCAGAGAAAAAAAAAAACAGCTCTGAAGCTCTAGGGGAAGGTTGTGTTGTTTCTTTTCTCTTTTACTATCTTAAACTTCATGATATTCCCAGAACAATCTCAGGAAATAGTAAAAATAAATCTCTCTCTTTCTTGCTGTATCAGTCTGGGTATTAACAGCTTCCCCATGTTGTGCCCATCTTGAAGAATATCTTCACGATCCTTAACAGTACTAACTCAGTCTCTGTGTTTAATAAGTTGTTACCTGCTGCCAAACCTCTAATAGCAACATTCATGCATTCTGTTGATCATAGCTCTGTTCTAAAGTCTGTGTTTTGGATTCATACTTACTTCTTTTCCTGCTTTGATTATTTTCCTCCATTCATGGCAGCAAATTACTTTTTTTTTTTTTCCTATTTATAAACAAGTATGAATGGAGAAGAAACAGAAGTCAGTGTATTTTGACAAAGCCTGTAATCTCTTCTTAACTGAGCTTCCAAGTTTAAATTAGATTTTCTTGTTGAAAAACTATGAACTTGGTGTTGTAACTGAAATCATGCTGTTCCCAGATGACAGTGCTGAAGCCACATGGGCATAAAGAGCTGCCTAGGATTTTCTGCTAGATCCCAGAATGAATTGAGGTGTAGATAAGTGATCATAGTCTTGACAAATAATTCTTAGTGTTCCAAAGTTATGAATTGTCAAACTGTAACTCATGTAAGATAGAAAGAGATCGTCAAAGAGATCTGGCTATTGCTATTGACAGAATCTCACTGATTCTGTGGTGCTATAGAAAGGTTTTGCTTGGTCTGTCAAGGCTCCTGTTAGTTTTGGTTCAAAAATATTAGTAACAACATTTATAATTCAGACATTATTTGAGCCTTCATGTAACGTACCATTTTGATCATTATGAAAGCAAGTCAACCCTTTGAAAACTATTCTGAATCTTCTTGCTATTGACATTGCCCCTCAAGTTACTTTTCAAACTGCAGTGTAGGAAAAATGACTGGTTCCTTAGCATGATATCTGCCAAAATGTTTGTGTCTGGTGAGCAGTGAGGCCATACTTGTGCTTGGAGCTGGTCCCTTCCACTCAGTGGTGCTTGATTTCAGAACTTTAAGCACTTTTCATATGTATCTGAAATTCAGAGAAAATAGTTTTGCAGGATTGGACTGCACTTATCTCCAAGACAAGACCACTTTTGTATGAATGAACAACATGATATTTGTGCCCATATTAGAAGTAGGTTTTTAGGCTATTAATCTGTCTCCAAGTTTGCCTTGCTGGCACCATCTTGAATATCTGTTTTATCTGTTAAATAACTCTTCCCAAAAATGTGAAATGAAGAAGGATCATAGTACAGTTCAGATCTGTTTTAGAGCAGCATGAACAAAGTTCTCACAGTAGAGTTTTTTTTCTTCTTTTTTAAGTCTAGTATTGACTCATTTGGTGGTGTTAAAGTGTACTTTCTACTTATCCCCAGAGGAAAGTTAGTATTCTTTTAAGTGAAACTATTTTAAAAGCAGAACACAAGCCTAAAATAAGCCAGTGTTCTCTAGAGCTCTCAGAAGGTGTAGATTTATTTACTGTAGTTAAATCATAATTAGTTCTCAGGGGATAGTGTATCTTTTAAACTGCTTTATTGCCACCATATTGGTTTTCTAAATAATCAGAAACTGCTGCTGTTATATTCTGTAGTATGAAAAAAAAAATTGCTTTAAGTAGAAACAAATGTCTAGAATTGCTAGTTGTCACTTACAGAAGATAGCAACACAAAAAAAAAAAAATTCAAGAAAATGTGAAGAAATGCAAAACGTGTGTTATCGGAAGGCACCTTGAATGAACTATGGTTATGATTTTTTCCAGTGTAATAGATACAGTAATGCTTTACATGATAATTTTTCAATTAATCTTTTTCAAATATTCTAATGCTTTTTGATCAAGAATAAATATTAACTGAAAATTGATAAATGGTAGTGCAGTGTTAAGGTAAAATATTAGCTGATATTTAAATTTAAATTTTCATGAATGTAGCTTAGAGTTCCAGCTGATAAGCATGTTTTTTTTTCCTTAATTGGCAGGTTAATGTTCAAGTTGCCTGAGGAGATGGGTTTAATAGCAATTGCTGCTCGACAAACACAAGGGAAAGGTTAGTAAGTTTCCTTCAAGTGCTAATAAATGCATATTGAACATATGGAATAGGATATTTTAATGTCATATAGTTGCACTAAAGATACATTATGAGTATTTTTCATAACAAACTACAGAATAATAGTGTCCTCTTCTCTTGTCTGAATTGTGGATTTAAATTCAAAACCCAAGTTAACAGAGACCAAAGTAAACATTTTCAGGATGTTTGGTGGCTTTTGCAGAAATGATTTAGTGGTCTTCTAGTTTCTGCCAAAAAGTCTCTGCAGTCATGCTAACTGCCATCACTATGCATTTAGTGTAATACAAGTCAGACTTCCAAATCAGAACTCCTTTTTTGATTTAACTGGAACAAGACTGATTCTTGAGTTGCTCTGAGATAGAGATTCTCTTGAGTCTGCAGGACTGTCTTAAAATGTCACATGCGCGTTTGCAATTTTTTGCAAGGATATACAATCAGGTTCTGCCTTTTTCCTTGGAAGGTGCTACCACTGATTTAAAAGCCACTTTCAGTTTATTAGAAAAACACAGTACCCAGGCTAATAAGCTCTTCAGAACATAGATCTACATGAAGATGGTTAACCAGTTTCTGGCTAAAATCTAGCTTGTGTCAAGTTGATTCACAGATATGGATGGATTTGTAGACACACACTAAACATCTTCACAAATTCTTCACTTCAACAAAGCAATATTATCTGGAAAGTGTTTGTAACACAATATCAGGAAAATATTGGAAATAAGTCAATTAGGGCATTCTAGGAAACCAAGAAGCAGCATGCACAATAGACAACCTGCTTGTTTTATTTTTTATGACTTTTTTAAAGAAGAATTTTTGCGTTTTAAAGATTTTTCTTTCAGAATTAGTTTGGAAACTCCGTTACAGGACTTATTGTATGTTCTCAGGCGGGTACTACTAAACCTTTCTCTTATGTGGTTGTCCACATTAACAAAGTGATGTGTTTATAAATATTCTTTTCCTTGTGTTGAAGTTAAATTTTTTTCTTCCCCTCCCCAGGTCGTGGTGGAAATGTTTGGCTCAGTCCCATGGGTTGTGCACTATCCACTTTACATATCACAATTCCTCTACATTCCAACTTGGGCCAGAGAATTCCTTTTATTCAACACCTAGTGTCCTTGGCAGTGGTAGAGTCAGTTAGAACAATACCAGGATATGAGGTATCTCAATTTAATTAATCTCAATATTTCTATTTCCATTTTCGTTAAAATCTGATTTTTGCTATGTCTTCTATACATTGAATGACTCAATATTAATACAGTGAACAACAGTTGTAAGTTTAACTTTCACACATACTCGATTATTTTTATATTTTAAGAAATCTTTTATGCAGATGATGAATACTGTCTTTTATTGAGCTGAGTACACTACTCGCACTTCTCTCATTTGATGAAACTTAAGATTCAATATTCAGCAGTAAAGAAAATGTCATTTTTGTTTGTCTAACAATTGAGTTAATTTGTTTTGGTTCTGAAGTAGCAGGGGAAGTGAGAGGAAGGAAAAACGAATCTAATTGACAAATCCTTTTCTGCTTTTTTTGTCAGTGCTTTTTCAGTGATTGCTTTATCCCTTTTAAAGGACTTTTCCAACCCTTGTTTAAGGTTGAAAACTGATTTCTAAGGCAAGAACTTAGGAGTACTGCTCTCAAGAGGGAATCAAGTGTCCTGTCATCAGTATTAAAATGAAGAACCAGTCTTCTTCAGCACCTCATATATCTCCTTTTTAATGTTACCATTTCCTAATATTTGCTAACTATAAAACTTTGGTATTTTACAGAAGTAGTTAACTAAAGCATATGTTTCCTATATTACAGAAAATCAATGACTTATACACATTTACACATGAACTTTATTATAGTGGCACCCAGTAGCTTTGCTGTAGCTTTGCTGTACTTTAGGGTCTGTCAGCCTTTCTATTAAAACCTTCTAACTTCAGTGCTTCATAACTTGACTATAAAAGCAAAATGCTTCAGGCTAAAATTTACAGTACGAAGTATTTGGCTGGAGTGAATAATTTAACCATTTAAAATGGAAGGGACAAGGGTTAGTTTTACAAAATATGAGTCTGACTGGAGAAGGAGTTAATTTAGAAATTGAGGTGTTTTTGCTTCTGTATGCCTACCTGTGTCTTTTCATTTTATTTTAATCCACTCTATGGAAAGAATGTGACTGACATACTAAGTATTAATATAAATATAATGTGACCTAATAATGCAGATATTGGGATGCCAAACTAATTTGTAGACTTCCTGTATTCCCAGTAGCTTGATGTTACCAAGGCAAAGCTACTCAGTCTCTTTGACAGTAGAGAAACACAAACTAAAAAAATCTTACAGTGTAAATAATTGAGAGGATTTTAATTCTGTTGTTGTGGTGCCACATCTCATCCTCCCCTCCCCCAGTAAATCAAATACAAGACAGTGGGTTAAAATAATGTTGTGTGTCTGAACTCAAATACATTAAAGCAAGGAAATTCAAAGATTTATCTGGAACTCAAAACTTAAATTTCCCCTTTGGACTTGAATATTGCATGGCTTTTCTTAGTGTCGGATGAACAGATATACCACAGCAGCTGAAAACAATGGGCTAATTTAGAAAAGTGGTTTCATTCTTACCTCTGTATTTCCATACCTCCATGGGTGTTTGTCAGAATCTTAATGTTACTTTAACACAATTTAATGTGGTTCGCTATCCCCAAAATCCATGTCAGGATTTCCATACACAGATATAAAATACATGTGTCTTGGTTTATCAGCCAGTCATTGTTTTTAGGATTCTGTCATGAATGTTTGCAGCTCTAAATAGGCAGTGATTGAGGCCTTTGTTCTGTGCTCTCTTTGAGAAAACATGACGGTTCCAATTGTAAGTTTTACTATCAGATGCTAGTGCTGCAAATTCAAACAAGCTTATGTCCTGAGAGTGTTTTACTTTCCCATTCTGAGAACAGCAGAAATTTCACTCTAGTAAAGTAAATTAAGAACATGCTTCATTCCCACTGTGACTTTCCCATCGTTTCTTTGACATACTGAGAGTTATGCAGAACCTTGTTTTGTGGCAGACAACACAAGTCTTTACTGTGTAGCTTGCATCATTAAAATACCCCATTGGTTGTTCCTCATAATTGTTAGTGACCTCAGTTGCAGTGCTGGTGTGTGGTGTCTTACAGGTGTACATTTTCTGTAAATAACATCTACCTAGTATATTGCCATTCTTTTGCAGAAAGAATGGAGAGCTCTCCTTTGGTTACTGTCAGAATCTCTCTTAGCACTGATAATACTGTTGAATTGTGACATACTTTGTATGTCTCAAGAGTCTTCTGTAAAACCTTTCACAGTGTGAAGAGTCATTTTCCATAATGAATATGAATTGGTGATTTTCTCTTAGAACGCTTTGATAGCAAAATCACTATTTCCTGTCCAAGTATGTGTCATGGACTCCTCTCTGGCCTTTAAATCTGCCAGGAAAGTGGACATGAACCCAGGTGCAGTTTTCACACATCCTGTAAAGGGTTTTCATAATCTACAATAGGAGGGAATGTGACTCTTGTAGTCCTGGAGCACCTCCCGTAATTTGCCTCTTGGGATACGGTCATATGCAGTTTTTCAAGCTACAGGAAGCTCATTTGCTTTCTTTTTGTGTTTAAGTAGTCGGTGCAAGGTTCAGTTCAGTTCTGTAGTTTCAACAAAAACTTCTCTATTGCACTGGAATGGTGTCATAGAGCACAGTTTGTGTTTCCAGCTCCATGGTGTTGCTTGAGCATACCTGCCGAAAGCGTGAATATATTTAGGACGTTACTGAAGTATTTACGTAGCTGTGAACTGGAATTTCTCCTGTCTGCTAAATTTCCTTTCTGAAGTTCAAGATACCATTGTCTCCTTGCCTGGTTTCTGCAAGGATCCTCAAATCTAGCATTGATGTTATTGTGAATTTTCTCTGATCACTTGCACTTTATCTATAGTTTTCTGCACGTGCTGACTCTTGAACAAATCCTTTAAATCCTTAGTAGGACCTAATTAATGAAGTAAGTGAATTCTGTAAAACCTTATGATTTTGACACAATAAGTCTCTAGTACCTTTAGTCCTCCTTTTGGTAGCTCTAAGCCATTATTATCTTCCTTTTTTTTTTAACTGAATGGAAACTTTTATCTGACAGTTACCAACCTCCTTAGTAGAACATGTAACCATGTTACCATAGCTTTATCAGTTATCACTTGTGGAACACTTGAAAAGTTTCTTATTGTGAAGAGCCGATAGTATCGCATTCGGTTTGGCCATGAGATACAGAAAATACAGAATACGGAGTGATAAATGAAGCATGTTCTTATAATAGGTGTCAGAAGGCAAAGTGTTTCTAAATGTTTATGTTTTCTTTCTTTAGGAGATTGACCTGCGAGTAAAATGGCCAAATGATATTTATTACAGTGATCTTATGAAGCTTGGTGGAGTTCTGGTAACCTCTACACTTATTGAAACAACATTTCATATACTTATTGGTAAATGTCTATTTTCAGACTTCTTTCTTTTTTCCAAAAGAAATTTGTTGTTAATGTCTTTAAGAGTTCTAATGATAAGAATAAGTAGTGACAGCAGGCATACAGAAATAAAGCACACTATTAAATCAAGAGAAAGCACATAAGTAAATGTTTTCGTACATCTTAGTAATTCCATATGCTTGACAAGGAAAACATAAATGCAAGCATCTGGGCTGGTGTAGTGGGGTTCAAAGAAAGATCATTACAAGAGGAAGACGAAATGTCCTCCTTGATGTATTGCAAAAGTAATAGAATGTACTAATTCCTTTTAGTTTTTCTTTTCTTTGCAACCTGACAAATGGATAAGTAAATGGCATGCCTTTTAAATCAAGAGGAGAGCTGTGTACACATAGTAATGTTTTCATTTCTCCTTTCATCCCTTTTAAATTCATTTGTAACTTGTTTCTGTTGATATCTTTCCAGAAATTGGAATATTGCCAGTGAAGCATCAGCAGATGAATGATTTGATTAATTAATCCCTTTCTTTAGTTCTCAGAAAAAGTCAAATTTGCTAAGTAGCTGGAAAGGCTAGCAGGGCAGAACAAGGAATTGCAGACTTCTCGTTCATTTCTTAGATGAACAGTCTACCTGGAAGTCTAATTCCTACAAGGTAGCAAGACCTGTTCCAAAAAGGCTATGAATTCTGGTTGTATTTAGTAAGGAAGGTTCTTCCCCTAATAACACAGTTTTGTCACAAGTGCTGTCTAAAACAGGAATGCACATTCCTTAGCAAGTGTAAAATATTAAGCAAGATGACAATTTGTTTTATATTTGAATATAACATGGTCGATAAGTAAAATGTATTGCAAAGAAAATGTGAACCTAACACTATTTGTGTCAAGATACTGTAAATTTTAAGTGCAAGAAAGCAAGCAAGTTGAAATAGTCACCAACTTCTTCTGTGATACATGCCCAGCCATTACATTTTCTATTTAATTTTTATATCCTCATTTTGTAGATAATCTGCATGTACAGAATGGAATCTTGTGCTGGGACACTAATAAGAGTCTCTCTGTGCCCCTTCAACCATTTACTGCTTCCATATGTTTTCCCTGAGCCTGAGGTGATTAATGTAAGAAAAATAAAAATGGATAAAAAACAGTTCATCTTATCAAGTATTTCTTTACACATGATAGATTAGCTTTGTGCATTGACCTGCTTATCATAAACACCAGAACATTCACATTCAAATGGAAACTTACTGTATGCATTCTATCTGATGTCCATAGGTGTCATCTTTGTGATGATAGATCTGAAGTATAAACAAAAACATACATTTTCATTGGCTTTCAATCTTAAAACTTTGCAGTCTAAAGAAAATTACTTTTCATATACTACTCCAAGGATCTTTTCCATCATTTCAGTGATGGCAGTGAGAGCAGTAAGGGTGACTTGTGACATCTAACTTCTTGTGTTAGTAGTAGAAGTGAGATCAGCCTTACACAACAGGAAAAGACAAATGATGCATCTTCTTTCTGTAGTCTTGCAGATTCCTTTCCTAACATGCTTTTTAGTGCTGATAAAGAGTTTTCCACGATGATAAGGATCAAAATTGCAGGTCATCTACATGGCTTCACTGCTTTGAGAAGTGCCTGAGAAGAGAGAGGCAAGAAACAAACCTACCTTTTCATCTGTACCATGTACTTGAGGCCCCACAGAAGGCACAGTTCATGTTCATATTTTTATGAAAAAGAGCAACAATAACAAAAAAAGATTCTTTTTTTTGTTGGAGGACTCCTGGAAGAGGAGTTGTGCAGAATATTCTTCATTGGTGTAAAGGCCAAATTGAGAGCAGATGTAGGTAGCCAAATATAATTTGGTTGAAAGAGATGACCAACGTGCTTGACCTGAAGAAACTGTGTCTACTTCAGTGGGCAGCTAAGGCATGGCAAGAGGAGGAGAGCAATGCATATATGCTCAAGCCAGTACTTGCCCTAGAATTGGAAGTTATGTTAGCCACATCAACACCCCACAAAGTCAGTGCTAAATGATAATTTTTTACTCTTCTCATATGGGCAAAAAGAAGATACCTGGGCACCTCATATTTTTCACATTGGCTGTCCACATTATGGACAACAGACTCATTCCCAGATGCTACTGCTTCGGCTGAGTTCATCATCTCATTGTGTCTTTCATGTCCATTTCAGTTTTTGGATGTACCACCAGCAATCTCCATATCTGCACACCTGAGTCTGCAGATGGACTGAAAGGCCACGTTACGTACCCTGACAATAAAAACTGCATCATAACGACCACTTTCATTCCTTCTTCACTTGTATTATGTTTGAATTTTCTTGTTCTTTCTGAGTTTACATAGTTGAGTTGTGTTCTGCTGGCATGGTACATTATTTTTCTTCCTGATAATACATTTCTCTGTCTTTCAGTGGGATTGACATCTTGGTATTTAAGTTACTGTAGCTTTCTTTTATGCATTTTTTTATGAGTTAGAAGTCAAAAACTTCTTTTGGATGAAAAGATCCTTCTCCTCATAGTGAATAGAAATTAACTACATAGATGAATAGTCTCTGAGAGCAAACTTACAAAACAGTGCATCTGGACCTTCCAACAGATGGAGGTGCATGATGTCTAAGCTTGATTGACAGGACTGGTGTTTTATCTTAAATATCTGAGGAAAGAAAAGTCCAAATTATTAGGAGAAAAAAAATAAACAGGTAATACAATATATTTCTTTACGTCCCTCAAAGCCTGTTTCAGCAGGCTGCAAAAAAGGTCCCAAGAGCCACATTTAAATCAGAAAGGCGTTCTGCCAACATTATTCTAGCTGGAGAAATCTCAGCGAGAGACTTGAGGCTTCTAAAGGATATGCTGTGGTAAAATAGATTAAGCAAACTGGAGACTAGCACAGCAAACTTTAATCTTCTGGGCTTTTCACAGAGAACCAAACAAGGCTTGTCAGCTGAGTAACAAAGCATAATTTTCAGAAAATGAAATCAGCTTACTGTAGTAAACAGAAAGTAATCTTAATTACATTTTAACCTGAATGGTAAAACTCCATGTGAAAGTATGATCAATGATTTGCTCTCAGTTAGCTGTCAACTTACAGTAAATAAAAGAATTTCTTCAATGTTATACAAATTACCACTTAATATCTTCCTAAACTTTGTGATAAGGTAGTCTTCTGTTGAAAGATCTGTGCTGGATTTCCTTCTACAGTTCTGAGGAGACACTTTTAAGGACAATAAACAAATAAACTCCACAATGGAATTTGTAATTGTGCAAGTAGGGAGATTTAGAGATGTAAAAGACTGAAGAAATACTGGTAAAATCCTCGGAGATAATATTTATTAGTTGAATGAAGTACAAACTTTTTGATGGTTACAGAATATTCATAGTTACAGATCTTATCCTATTCTTTTGGTTTGTCTTCTTCAGGCTTTGGATTTAATGTGAATAACAGCAACCCCACCATATGCATCAATGACCTCATTACAAAATTTAATAAGGAAGAGGGGACAAATCTGAAGGCTTTAACTGCAGACTGCCTTATTGCAAGAACTGTAACTGTGCTAGAGAGGCTTATAGATATTTTTCAGGAGAAAGGGCCCAATGGAGTTCTTCCTCGTTACTACAAGTACTGGGTACACAGGTGAGCATAATGTTCTCCAACTTTCTTTTTAGACGTAGCTCATGGATGTTTTGTCTTCTATTTTATGCATTCTACTAGACTGCCTTTAAAACTGGTGACTTAATTAAAGTGCATTCCCAAGTAGGATGTGATCCTGTAGGTAAAACAGCACGTAGTAAAATCAATGGACTAGGGTAGGTTAAAGAATGTGTCTAGGTATTTAACATGTATCATTTAAAACAATAGGAAATTTAGAGTAATTTTGATTTATGTAGTTAACAGTGAAGCTACTGTACTCATGGTCTTTTGGTCTTTTACCAAAATTGAAAAAAAAAATAAAAAATAAACTGTTAATTCCTCAGAAAGAAATTAAAGCTGAAAGACATTCTCTGTAAAGGAGATGTGAAGTGAGAAGCAATAATATTCTGCTAGGCAGTAGTCCTCTAAGTTGTTTTTCAATTGTTTGTGCTATGAATTAATTCTGTCTGGCTTTCTTTATTTGCAGTGGTAAGCAGGTTCGTCTCCACAATGAGGAGGGCCCCTTGGCATGGATAGTTGGGATTGATGATTATGGATTCCTTCAAGTTCATGAAGAAGGCAAAGGTGTAGAGTCTGTGCATCCAGATGGCAACTCTTTTGACATGCTGAAAAATCTCATAATCCCAAAGCATTAATAGTTATCAGAGTTCACAATGCAAAAGGAGGATCTTTGCTATTCAGTATCAAGTAGTTAAACTTGTGTAGAGGTGGGAAGGGTGTTTGATGGCTTGTTTGTTTTTTTTCGTATTTCTGATCTCTTCGTTCTTTGAGGTGGATAACTTCAGCTGTTTATGAAGAGTTAATTATCATTTTGATGAAGGTGTTTATTCTTCTGTATCGTCTTAAAAACTCATCTATGTTGCCATTCTTCGTAAGCATCTATTCATTAAAAAGACTCTGACTTCAAAGGAATACTGTGCTATGAACAGAACTTTTTCTTCAATTATTCACCATGTTCGAGAAACTGAAGTGGCTAAATATTTTGTTTTCAGGTGTCTGATTTACAATATTTACATTTTTAAGATGTTGTATTAACTAGATTCTGTTTTCTGCACTGTCTGCAGTGAAATAATTTAGATGAGCTCATCACATATTTCTGAATTACCTGGCTTAACACTGTATTTAGATTCAGATCTAAGTAGAACCTTGCTGACTTGGTTCTTCTCCAAGTTAATCTGTACAACAGTTTACATACTGTGCTTTGGTCACAGGTCTACAACTCTGTTATGGTTGCCTTGAGTTTTTGGAGGGTCTTCCATCAATTCACAAGAACTGTGGTTGGTTATACCAATTAATTTTCAGCCTTCTCTTCTTAGCCAATTGGATCTAAACAGATCATCTCATATCTCCTTTGAATCAGTGTTCCAAAAGGCTTTAGCCCTGCAAGATTAAACCACTGGAGGTCATGACTACAGTAGCTTCTTATTTCAATACTCTTATACAGGTTTTAAGTGTAACAGTAATTCCATTGTTGTCCCACTCTTAGGATCCCTGCTGCAACCACTCTGTTGGAAATGATAAAACATTCAGTTACTTGTGTCCAAATTCTCTTCCATTACATCTGTGTTCACCAATCTCTTTCCCAAAGCAGGCATCTGTTTTTTTGCTTCTAACCACTGAGAACAAGCTTTGAGATCTGCTGGCTAGGAGATAGCTTGCTTTTGGGGTTGGCTGCATGGTTCTGGATTAGGTGTAACAGATTGGTCATGATTGGAAAGCATCGTGAGGTAGGCATGTGGGAACTCCTGTGTGATAGGCAGCTTATCAGGTTTCTCTCCTGTGCCAGTTGACTTCGCATTTTGTCTGTCCACAGAGCGCTTCAAAAGGTTCTCTCAAATGAGGAGTTTATCATAGGTGTGATGTGGTTGGCTTCATTTCCTCAAGTAGGCAGCACTAATTATTATGTACCTTGTCCCTACTAAAGATAAATCAACCAGATTGCTTTCCACAAAGCACTTCTGTATACCAGCCAGAAATGAGTTTTTTAGGTTAAAGTTCACCTCATAAACAATCTGAACTTGTTAGTAGATTGTTTCAGTTACAAAGCCAAGAAGTCTTAAAGCAAAGAAGCTAGTCTGTAATGGTAATTTAGAGTAATCCTCACATATTAGGTTGTAGGTGGTTTGGCAGCAAGTGCTAGAAATTAAGTTGTCCCTCTCACACTTGGGATTTTACGCTCCATATTGCAGTATATTAGTGTCTGTGCCTGGTCGTCTGTCCCCTGCTGTTTTGTTTCCCCTTGTGGTCTGTGACTTACAAGACTGCACACCAATATTCTTAGAATTATACAGGGTAGTGTTAACAGATGCTAACTGGCTAAGCAAAAATGATGCACAAGAACACCGATTTTTACTTTTTCCCCCAGATGCTTTAAAAACTGCTTTGGGCTGTTAATTTTTGGCAACTACCTTTATTTTAGAATCAAATATTGATGCGCATTATAATAAAATGAAATGTAAATCTGAGTTAGCAAAGTTTTTAAAAAAGCCCATTCGTATATACACATGTATAGTATATGCGTGTGTGTGTGCACATATACACACAACTTCCTTAGGTGTTTTCATTTCTCTTCTACCTTTTCCTTCCTAGCTGTGGAAAGCATAGTTCTGTTACTGGTTTTTGACCATAGAATTTTAAAAAACTTTAGATCTGTATCTCAAAGTGTCTGTTTTGTTGCAGTAGAGTGTGCCAGTAGGAAACTCTCTTGATATAATTTGTATTTCAAATAGACTGATGAACGGCTGTAGAGATTACTTTAAATGACCAGGCCATTCATTGCTTCTTTACAACACACTCTCCCCTACTCTGGGTGCAGGGACTATGAAAGAATGGTGGGGAAGAAGACACAGCATTTTCCTGTAGGAAGGACAGAATAGAGTACTCGCAAAACTTCACTTAGCTGATCAAGTGCTGAGCAGAAAGCAGATGTATTTTCAGTAGTAAAACGCTGCAACGTTTCATGATTGCTATCATTCCAACTTGGTTTTCTTCATATTCTTTGCAGAGAAAAGCATGTCTTATTCTTGCTTTGTGTTTTAAGACTATTCCAAAATAAGTCTGCATTAGGAAGAAACTTAGCATTGAACTTCCTTTTTGGAAGTGAGAACTGTCAACTTTGGATTTGTCAGAGCATTGGTAGGTGATGTGGGGATACTACTTTGCCTCTACTTTTTAGTGGCCTCTTCATGTGTGTCTACAGCTACCTTCTGTCTTGGGAAGTGACCTTGAGTTGCATGAAGTGTTTGTTACAGACCTGACCTTTCCTTCAGAACAACCGAAGAATTTCACAAAGAAAATCTGTGCTACATACAGAGAGCACTGGAATAAGGCCATTCTGACTAGCAGCTGTTAATGTCAGGAAAGCCCATGAGCCTTCCTATGCCACACTTATCCCCAGGTATCTGGGAATCACAGCCACTGATCATACTCTTTTTATGGCACACTTGTCGCATCATGAAAATAACAGTATTTTTCTAGGAACATCATTTTTAGTGTTGTTCTTTACATAAGGCAGACAAATGCGGTGTTGTGTTGTCTTAGAACACAGATATGGAGAGACTCAGGCACATCTGAACTTTGAAGTAATGCACTGAAAATGTTTAATTTTATTAAAATGTAGAACATTTCGTCAGTTATGAAGCTGTTATATCTTGATGAAGTGCTCTCAAAAAACATTTATTATGGTGTCTGTATTTCTGTGACTACCTTTTTTTTTTTTCCCTGTCAGACTGTTACACCTTTTCTCATCACACATTGTGAAAATATCTGTAGAGGTGTGTTCACAGAATCACAGAATTGTAGGGGTTAGAAGGGACTTCTAGAGAGCATGGAGTCCAACCCCCTGCCAAGGCAGCTCCCTAGCCCAGGTTGCACAGGTAGGCATCCAGGCGGGCTTGAACATCTCCAGAGAAGGAGACTCCACCACCTCTCTGTGCAGCCTGTGCCAGTGCTCCATCATTGCACTGTGAAGAAGTTCCCACACACATTTGTGCAGAACTTCCTATGCATCAGTTTGTTGGCAGGGAGACTTCTGCAGTGTGAGCTGAGCATGTTGGCACCTCTCTGCATTCAGAACGAATACGCAGGTTGCATCCCTGCAGGACCAAAGCTGTTTCCAAAGATTTGAAAAAGGAATAATGTACTTAACATGTAAGAGTTCAAGCAATGCATCTCACTTCGATTAAAGGTTTTGTAAGATTTCAGAGCTTTTTTAAAATCTGTCCAGCAAATATAATATACTTCAAGGGCTATTATCTAGGAATAATATTGAATCTACTTAAATTGAAGTATTTAATCCTTTATGCTGCTGTTTAATGGTTCAACTTGTCTATTTGTTAAATTATTTTTTTTGCTTTTTCTGATGCAGCTACAAGACTTCACAAGTCTAAAAAATTACTCGTTGCAGCTGCTCTGGAATAGACAATTGCTATGTAAATGTTTTCTGAAATACAGCTTAATAGCTGTCATGGAAAAGATCTGTGCTGCCAACAACTGATGGATTCCTGGGGGGAAATGCCCTGATAAAGGCATTTGCATGCATAAGATGTGGCAGTGATGCACAGCACTGGTAAGACAGCAAAGAAATTAAATCTGGACTAAGGTAAGAACAGAGGTCAGAAAACGGTGGCATGCAGCAGACTGTCACCATGTAGCAACTAATTGATTAAAAGAACTGCAGGGAAGAATTATAAACTGATGCTGTATGTGAATATCTTGCATTGAAGTGTTTCGTTAGCGATTGTGTGTTATTTTCAGTCCTCCAAGACTCTTCCTTTAGAACGCAACACAGCTTGAATAGAGTACGTCAAATCATTGTATTTTGTAAGGTATTAAAAGTTTAATTAATTGTCAAATTGAAATAAATTTTCAGATATACAGTGTGAAGCCCTGTGTTTTGTGGTGAAAAAGAAATCAAACTCACTTTTCCTTTGGCTACAGGACTTTATTATTATTATTTTAACGGTTTTGTTTTACATAATAAATAAGCAAAAATGCTTTACATTTTTAGAGAATACATATATAATTCTGAGCATTAATAGATTGTTTGGCTTGCGTGCTTTTTCTCCTACATTTGCCAAATAGCTCATATCTGCATCATATAAAAAAAGCAAAACCTAATGTTCAGGGAAAAAAATGAAATAATAAAATTATCTATGTTAATTTTGAAGTATGACTGAAATGATTAAAAAATCCTTTGTGTTATGTTTCATGGCTTTTAGATACAAGTACTAATATTCTGGTGGATATCCCATTCAGAAAAAAACAGCCTTTCTGCTTTGTCTCAGTGAGATAGGCTCAAATTTTACACCTATAGTCCAATGTACTCAATTTCATTAAATTACTGAAATGCCCTTTAGAAATGATGTGACTACTGTCACCCAGAGAGAAGTCTGTTCCCGCACCACCTTATTTACATTTCACTGCTTCTATTAATCGGAGAAAAACTTTTGAGACATCAGTATGGGAGTCATGTCATCAACCTTATGTTGTAGTAAAATATTACCCCTTTCAACTCTTTCTCTCTTCCGTTCCACATGTACTTGCAATAGGCCTGCCTTCCCCTGAGATGTACAATCCTGTCAAGTTGCACAGTAGAGACATCTCTGATAGAAGTATCTATACTGGCTCACATAAGTACAGTAGAGAGAAAATTGAGCATTTTTTGTAATGTATCCCAATTCCCACTCCTGTGACATAATTTCTTCCAATTAGTAAAAGCATTGCCACTCTCAGTGGCTGCATGGCAATCTGCAGCATTAAGTGTACTGTGATCATCTGCAGTTTAACTGACTGAAAGTCAGTGCCTGAACTTGTACTTTTCTCTCGATACAATTTGCTCACATTCCGGCTGTGAATACACAATTGCTGTTTCAGTTTTGAAATGGCAGGAAAAATGTTTCACACATTTGCTTTTTTAATCACAGATCTTTTCTTAAATCTACGATGAGTTATCATATGTGAATGCATAATCGAGTTGTTCTTTGCTAACAGGGGAAATTCATGTATTCAAATCTCACATACTGTAAAATGTCTGTGGGAGGGAGATGGAACACCTCCTTTACTCGAGATTGTTGAATAAAGCCTGAAAGTGTGAATAACAAGGTAGAGGCTGGAAAAATATTTTGTGGCATTTTAATGAAAAATATCAGTGGAGGTTTGTTAACTGAACCCTAATTTGTATGTTCCTGAAAACATGTTTTTGTAATGAAAAATACTTAGAAGAACGGGAAAATGCAGCAGATTTACTTTGTGTACAGCAATGCCACTAATGAGGTATTGGGAGACATGCATTATGAAGGAGTTGCACATCAGGTTTCTTTTTAATGATGCAGACAATGTCAGTTTCTCCTTAATAGGGCATGGCTTTAATTTAAGAAAATTAGCATACAAGTCTTAGCATCATTGTACCTTTTAAGAAGCTGGGTGTGTTCATTACAAGCACTGACTGGGAAGGCCATTAAAGAAAACCACTGTAAAGCCAACTCATGTCTCGACAATTCATAAAATCAGAATGATAATAACATTCACACATAACATTTCTACAGCTTTGCCACATTCTCCAGCCCAAGAGTGAAGGAGTGCAATTAAACTGAAGGTGTCGATTTGGTTTCGCTCATTTTATGTTGTTGCTAAAAAGTCAGTGTTCTGGTAGCGACAGATCCGGTATTTCTGATCATATTTATCATGAAAGATATCTTTCATACATTTTTTAGTAAATGAAGTCAGATGACTGAATTTCCAAGTGAACATGAATTCAACTTCATAACAAAGGTTTCTCTGTTAAACTTTTAATCAAAAGCAATAAAAATACTGAAAATCATTTTCAGATGTGTTAGAAGTATTTTTGTTTACTTGTAGCAATAAATATTCATACATACAAAGAGGTGACTGATTATTTTTGCTGCACGTAGAAGATGGAGGGCGTGTAATTAAGAGAGTGTGTATTTCATTTCATTTTCCTCTGACAAGGTGCAATCCGTGAGCAAGTATTTTTCCATATTGCACAAGCCAGGTAAGCATTTTCTTTAGCAAAGATCTCTTTCTAGAGCATCTAATAGGAGAGAGAAAGCTTCTAAAATGTAAACTTGAATTGGGTGAAGAAGTGGAGCTAAATATAGCTGACTCAGATCTACATTAGCCTTCAGTGTTGCTATTTACACCTATTATGTGGGAAGCATTCACTGTTTTGTCAAAAGCACATGAAGACTGTTTGGGGAAGTGATAGAAAGACAAACTGGACAGAACCATCAGTAAAACATTCATAGATCCATACGTCTCCTTAATTCCCGGTTTGCAAACTTTACAGAGAAGTGAAAAAAGAGGGAACCTATTCCTAGTAGGTTGGACAACATTTAATGTATGGCATATGCCTTCTACCTGCTAGTTCATTGGACTAACCAAGACGTGTGCAAAGTGTCCACTTCAAAACGCTGAGGTACCCTGCTCTACTGCCAGTGCAATCTTGCTTCTTGTGGTTGTGCAATGACTTTGGACTTTTGTTACTCAGGTTGTCCATTTACATAAATTGTGAAGTGCGCAAATCAGTCAAATAATGAATCTTACCTTCATGTTGACGATGAGATTTATTCCCAGTGTGTTAAAAGCTGATCTTTTCCAAATTCAGAAGGATACAAATAATTATAAAATCCTGCTTAAATGTTCATTTATTCCCTTGGCAATAAAGAGAACGTTTCTGGTGCTAAGATTAAGATGTTATTTTGGTTACCTGGTTTGAAAACCAGCATGGCCTTGTCCCAAAATATTGAGCAAAATACACTTTTTAGAAGTTTCTTTTTCTTATTTCAATGTTTTTATTGGGGAATATCTTTAGCTCCTGCTTTGTGATTTGTGCCAATTCAACATGATGAAACCTGTAACCTTTTAATACATACCTTTTCATCTATTAATTTGTCACAATATCATTACTTGTTAGGATTAAGTGGTGGTAGTAAAGATTTCTGAGTACTGAAAAAAAACATTTGAAGAATTAATAAATAAGCATGGTCCAAACTTAGTTCTGATTGGTTAGTACAACTGTATTACTGATGCTAAAAATCACCACTCTTTAAACGAAGTTCAGTTGTCAGGACGTGTAACAGGCAGGTGGGTAGCTGATGTAGGGTTTCACACTTTGTCAAGAATACCTAAACTTGAGTGTATAGTTAATGATAAAGATAACAAAAAAAAAAAAAAANAAAAAAAAAAAAAAAAAAAAAGTAATGATGTTGAATGTGTTTTGAGAAGGAAGGATTAAGGGAAAAAATGTTCTTCATATAAACCTCTGCATATAACACCTATCATTTAATTTTGTTGCACACTATAAAATAACAAAAATAAGATCTGCAACAAATCTTCTCACTGGCACCAGAGCTTAAGCTTTGCCAACAAAGCACTGAAGCTAGATGTATTCTTTTTTCCTCACCTTGGAGGTACTGTCACACAAGTCTTGCCAGGAATACACAAGTCTGTCCCTCATTGACCTTCAGCTGTGCTCAGTAAATGTAACCATGTTTTCTCATGCTTTTTGGAAATCATTACAGTTTGACTTCTTAATTAAATGTAAATACTCTTCTACTACTGTCACCTTCCATTGGCTATTATTACAGAAGTTCCAATATAATGGGGTAGTGCCGTTTCCTTGTGGGTTTCTGGAGAAGAAGCTGATGAGGGGCTTTGGGTTTTGTACATAAATGTATTTACTTCCTCAGAATTGTATCCATAATTTTCTCCTACGTGTCCTGTTGCTGTACATGATGAAGTTTGAAATGTGCCATGTTTGGCTAAAACATGGTGATAATTTAGAAGCACAAATGGAACTTGTCCAGAGGGTCTTACATCCATCACACGCTCACCTTCAGAGTCATGATCAAGCTTTACAGTCATTCTCTCATCACAGTCCAGTTCATTTAGGCTAGTAGCATGGTGACTTATATGCCCATATTTGGGTTCCTTCATACAAATCCGTCTTGTTTGTTCATACACTGTGGGCACAGGTAGCAGATGACTTAATTGTCCTAAAGCTTTAGACTGGAAACATTCTGATTTTGGCAGAAAGGAGTTAGTGACTGAGTTTGAAAAAGAACCTTCATTAATGCTCATTTTTTCTTGCAGGTTTCTGTTAAAAACTAACTTGTTTTCTTCTTTAATTAGATGGTGAGGTGGCTGAATCCTGTTTTCTATTTTGTTGGGTTTCATGATGCTGGAATCATAAATCTCTTCTTTGTATCTGCTGCCTGGCACGGGTGCTGTACAACTTGTAAAGTTGTCGGAGAGGGCATCTTGGCTGTATCTCCTGTTTGATACGGGCACTTGGAGGAAAGAGAAAACATGTTAATTACTGAAGACAAACTCATATGATAGTTAGACTGACACATTTTATGACTGACCCATTTGGTTTGGGTCAGATCCAAGTCCCACTGAAGACATCAGAAACATTCCCATTTGCTTAAGCGGCTTTGGATCAACCTCTCTAAAGCACTACTGAGAAGTTAAAAAGCATTCGGAACATGCTTGGTGTTGAGCAGTTCTCAAAATGTTTTACATGCCAGGCAAAGTGCCCATCTGTCTGTTTTCACTAATAAATATAACTGCATAATTATTACTCTCTGTCATTGTTAATATGGTCAAACCAGGAAATTAAACCAAATAACTAAATAACTACAAATGTGACTCAATATTTAAAAGCCTCAGACTTAAGCTCTTTTCAGAACTCAACAAATGATTTGTCAAAAGAAGAACAATAATTTCTAAAGATTACAGTAGAACAGAAGGTATTCTTCCTGTCACTATGGAAGCATACAGGGCATTTATCCTTGTACGGAAAGGAGAAGAGAGCATATAGTATTATATACTGACTTTAATCTTGTTGAAGTCTTTGCTTTTTTTCTTTGAAAAAATGGTTTTGGTTATTAAAAATGCCTATTGGAAAGTGACAGAAATACTTCATATGTAATGCTGAATCTGCTTTCAAGGTACTTACATATAGTGAAGCTGTTTGAATAATGTAAGTGCAATCTACACTATACACTGACAATGTCTGCATTAGGTTGCAGGGAGTACTGAACTGGGTGTGCACTGAGGATCAGAAGATAGATTTTAAAATTTCAGGAGAACGTAAACCTAGGATTTCTGTCAGATATCTTCTCTGAAATATATTGAGAATCTTTTCTTCGAAGCTTCTGTATGCTGGCTAAACTCATTTAATTGTCTGAACCATTTTTGTCACATTCTGCTTGGCCTACATGGTGTTTCCTTTTAGTACAGTGTTAGCAAACAAATGATAAGAAAAAATGTACTGTTTCACTCATGTACAGTATGGCTAGAGTTAGGTGAGTACTCACGTTCTTTGCTGAGTATTTTGTATGAGCAGTTTGGCAGTTAGACTATTCCTCCAAGGTGTATGTGAAAGTTAGATGACAAATGTTAAATGAGGCACTTACAAAGTTTCTCAAGTTAAACCTGAGCTGCATTTTCTGTCCTGCTCACTGAAAGTCCTGCACAACCTAAATGCCCTTTGTAAAAGGGATTTTCTGTTTTCCTAAAAATTTTATTCATCATTTTAGAAGTTTTGGAGTTCCCCATAGTAGTTGCTGACATAACTGCGCCCGCTAATAATTAAATATTCCCTGTGCTATAGTAGACTAGAAAAACCTTCATGTATAACAGAGGAAGCAGAAATAGCTCAATTGTACCTTTTTTACATGCACAGCTTCAGTAATTTCAGAGGGAATTACACCACGTAATTAACACCAGAATTCGAACAGAAATCTGGATCCAATTTCTTCTTGATCAACCCACCATCCTCCAAGAAGCAACAACCTTTCTGGTTCTTGTTTTTAATTTCTGTGCAGCCATTTTTGTATCAAGAGGTACATGCAGGCCTAAGGAAACCAAATTCTCTTCATCTGTTGAAAAATGGCCCTCCTAGATCATAAAACAGAGCAGGGACTCAGCCACATATTTGAGTATAACTTAGAAATTTTGCGAATATGACTGTACTACTATAATTTTGACTTCACTTTCAGCATTCTTGTTATAAGTCTCCATGCTGAGAGTTGATGATGTGTAATCAATATGATTTAACTAAGTTGGAATATATTCTCCCAAATTCAACTCATCCACAAGAGTCATGAGTTGGTTCTCCTGTTGTATCATGGAGTACTGTTGCCTCATGGTTCTGATTTCTCCTCTGAACAAATGATTTGTCCTTTCCCATCTTTAGAGCCCAAGTTTGTAAGAAGCTGAAGCATCACAGCAAACGATTGGACATACTCTTCTTCATTCTTTTTTCTTAAATTTTGAATTCTGCTGAGCTGATGTCTGCTTTCTTGAACCAAGAAGTAATTTGCATACTCAGAGATTTGCAAGGTGTTATCCATTTTTTTTCTATCCTGTGCCTCAAATGTGGTTTTCATCTCTGTAGTTGGTGAAGAAGGTAAGCATTTGGTTAATTGTTTGCAGGCTTCCATTAAAGTTGTCAGCACATTTGTGGAGTTAGAGCAGACAGTTAAGCAGGACGGCAGTGCAACAGAGCACAGTAGTTTTTGTCCACTTGCATTCAGAATAGATGGCGGAGCTAGACTAAAAACTGCTTGTCTTCCTTTGCAGATAAAAACCCATGAATGCCCTGAGAAAGACTCCTTGCAGGGAGTTTTCCCATACACAAGTGAATAGAAAGCTGAGCTACTTGCTGCTGTGTGCTGCTGCGAAAGGACAGTATCCTTGGATTGCTTCCACCCATCCAGCACACGGGCAGTTGTCAGAGTATCTGCCTCAGCAGGTGCAATCTGCGCATTCTCTGTCACTGGACACTCTTTGCAGTTATGGAAACCAGCACACTAGTCTTGGATGCTTCCTGGACCATTCTTCTGCCAGGGAAACTCAGCTGTGCTGAGTGACAGAGCTTCACTGCACATCTAAGGCCATGTATCATACCAGAGTGATAGTAGCTTCTAGAAGGCCCTTCATTCATACTTACACTGCTTCCATAGCAGCCTACAACTGCAGCAGTGATCTCAGTCTGTCAGGCATCATGTCTCTCCTAATTCTCACCAAGCAGCTCTGCTTTCCCACTTGTGCACTGGTGCAGCTCAGGTAAGTAGAAAAAAAAATTGTCAATAAGAGCTTTGCTCCCCTGGCAGCCTGCTCAGAGTTCAGCATCCAACTGCCCAAATGACAACAAGGAAGGCTACCCTAGAAGAAACTAGTCTGTAAAACATAATACTTATGTACAGTTGCAGTACTGGAGCAGTCTTTCTCCTGTTAAACCTGGTGATGCATTGAGCGTTGTTCCCTCTTGACCTTCACATAGTGCCTGCTGCTAAAAGTCCATCACTGTTCAGTATGGGAAAGATGCTCTCAGAAAGGATATTTCATTCATAAACATGTCTTTGTCTGACTAGAAGAGTCAGAGTCTGTTAAGAGGTAGAGGCACTTCTTGTTTTCTCGTTGCTCATCTATTTCAGTAATAAATGACAAAAAGACATCTTAGAATCGATGAAGGAAGACCAGTACTTAGAGTACCTAGTACTTCATACACCTGGTACACGGTCCTTATCTGCAGACAGCTTTGCGTCCAGTCTGTGGAAAATCTTTTTCATTTTTACATCGCAGATGAAGGTCTCTTCATGCATGTCTTGTCTGGCATAATTTTTCTTGGATTTTCTGATCTACATTAATCTGAGTGTACTCCTAACAGTCTCTACATGTTCTGAAAAGACACTTGTGATACAAAGCTTCACAGGGATAGTACAGACTGGCCAACAGCATGACTTAAGTGAAGTGTAGATACTCTGGTACCCACAGTTGCAGTGCAACCATGGAAGTGTACAAAGGAAACATTCCTGACTATGGAGGTGGTTGACTTCTCTGAAGAGATCCTCTTTTCTGATGAGTAGGCCAGCTGGAAAAAAGTGGAAGAAGTTTCAAAACCAGATTCTGAGGCAGCAGCATCTGATTTGCAGGCAGTTCTATCTGCTACGTGCTTTTCCAGAGTTTTGATGGCTTGGCATAATCATCTTAAAATCTGTGATCTCTCCAAAAGACACTATTTTCCATAGTAAAAGATGTCTCTCGCCTACAGCATTTTTGGCAGATGCCTCTGTGGATATAATGCGGAATAGCCCTAGCATCCAATCCGGTTGCCAGATGTCATATTTGGCATTGCCTTTGGATTGAAGATAGTGATGCTAAGCAGATCCTCCCTGCTTTGAAGCTTACTAGCTGTCAGTTTGTCAATGGACCACTGAAAAAAACAATAGTTGACAACGTAAGGAAGATCAGATGCCCCTTTAAACTCAAAGCAAAAAAGTTGCTTCCAACAGTTTAGATACCTCTTCTACCAGCAACCTCAGCAAAAGTACAACAGGGCTAATTCTTCCTTAGGAGAATAACTAGAAATAAATCCTCTGTGCACAATGGAGGCTTGTTTTTCCTCCCCTTCCTAGCACAGCCTGTGAACTCCAGTAGTGATCTCTCATGAGGCCTGAGTTGACTATTTTTTTTCCTTCTGAAATAGCAAAAGTATGAGGGATCTTGCAGAGAATTAGTCATATCGAGTCACTTTTCATCAGTTCTCTAATAGAAACACTCATTGAAGTACATACATTTCTGCTCAAAAGAGAACCCGCATATTCCAACTTAAACAAGAGCATAAGTAGAGGTAACATCACAAGTGAAAACTAGAGGCATCAGAGCTCCATTTTCCTGGTCATGAAGAGATGGTGAAGGTAGGTATCCATGATGAAACTGAAAAATACCAGCAGTTCCTTACAGTGATTTGTCAGGAACTTTTTTTCTCTAAACTGATTTAGAAGTATTCCTGTGGAATCCTTCTGGCTTCACATATTTAATGAGAGTTGTCTACCCACACCAACCAACCAGTGGTACATCATTTGTCTGCTGCTATGCTCACTGGGCTTTTCTGGCATATTTTATGACAGTCAGTTAGAGAACAGTCAGTTGTACAGACTGTTCTCTAAACAAGCTGTTCTTTCCATATCCATTCTCAGTGTATCTGATCAGCAAGGGCATGGATCTGCTATCTCAGTCTCTATTAGTCTGGAAGAAGAAAACCTGGGCTTCTGTACACCTGGGATATCTTTGTTCCTGCAGACTCACTGATGGTAATTTACTTTAAACCTTACTCTTATGCTTAACAGATATAACTTCTCTCTCAGCTACAAGGATATGGCACCTTCATAAGTGGCAAAAACATTTCTGAAATATCTCTTCTAGTTTAATGCTACTCTTTATCACACTCAGCCCACAATAGCAGCAAAGGAAGCCAGCACATTTGAGGAACCTGGGCTCAGAAAGACAAACAAACAAACAAACAAAACCATCTAACCTCCACCATGCTATAAGGAAATCTTAAATATTATTCATTTTCAACCCAAATTCAGGACAATAAAGTAAGATGTTATGATCAGCTAGGGGCCATCAAATGGTCCTGCAAAGGGCAAAATCCTGAACAGAAGTTACTCTGTGGGAGACACATGCAGCATCTGATACCATCTTCTGTCTTATGTAACAAACTCATATTTTAACATCTGCGGAGGTACCCTTCAGATCTGGGATATCTAATGATTTATCCTCATGTGAATAAATCTGTTGCTTCCTCCATCCCATCCATAATGAAACTAGAAGAAAGAAAACATTTCCAACTTATAACTTTAAGTCATCCATGGTGACTTTTAAATAACCAATACAGTGTACACAGATAGGTGCAATGTATATGAGATCTAAAGATTAGAGTGTATCTTTAGCCTGCTTAAATTATGTATAGCTTTCTATGGTTATTTCTTATCGGTTGCTGTCTCAGAGAAGTCTGTGTTTTCAGTGCTCCCTTCAAAACATTTAAGCTGACTGCCTGTACAGAGTGACGATGCAGGTGATCAGGCAGAACCACTGAAGACATTTTAAATCAAGCAGGAAGAGTGTGCATTTCATTTACTCATTTCCTATAGTAACTGAGAGGTAAAGACATAAAGAATGGCTTCATATTCAGAAAGGACAACCTTCAATTTTTGTGAAAATAAATCGTGTTTATTTTAATTTCTGTATGTGGACTGAAGTGACTTTGTATCTTTCTGACTTCAACAGTGACAGCAATGTGTGAAGACAAACTGTGCTGGCATTATTGGACGTGGTATCACTACCACGTTCTAAAAGTGATTCTGGTGAATGCATTTTTTGATGCTTTGATAATAGAACCACAGAATCGCTGAATGGTTTGTGTTGGAAGAGGCCTCCATACTCCCCCACCAGATTGGGTTGCCCAGGGCCTCATCTAACCCAACCTTGAAAACTTCCAGGTACAGAGCATCCACAGCTTCTCTTCTCAGCTTTTGCCACTGCCTCACTACCCTTCGAGCAAAGAATTTCTTCCTGATACTAAATCTAATCTATCCTCTTTAAGTTTAGAATAACCATCCCTTGTTCTATCACTACACTCCCTAACAGAGTCCCTCTTCAGCTTTTCTGTAGGTTCCCTTTAGGTACTCAAACTCGCAGTAAGGTCTCCCAAGAGCCTTCTGTTCTCCTACCTCAACAAACCCAGTTGCCTCAGATTTTCTTAAAAAAGAGGTGCTCCAGCCCTCTGATCATCCTCACAGTCTCCTCTGGACCCTCTAACAGAACCGTGACCTTCTTATGTTGGAGGCCCCAGAGATGAATGCAGTACTACAGGTGAGGTCTCATGAAAGAAGAGCAGAGGAGGAGAATCCTGTTCCTCAGCCTGCTGTCCACACGTCTTTTGATGCAGCCCGGGATACGGTCAGCTTTTTGGGCTGCAGGTGCATACTATTGGCTCAACTTGAGCTTCTCATCCACCATTAGCCCCAAGTCCTCCTTAGGGTTGCTCTCAATCCATTCTATGCCCAGTCTGCTTGGATTTGCCCCAGCCCAAGCGAAGGACCTTGCACTTGGTCTTGTTGAACTTGGTGAGTTCTGCATAAGGCCACCTATCAAGCCTTCCAAGGTCCCTCTGGGTAGCATCCCTTCCCTCCTAATATTCCTCATCAAGTTCTTATGGTAAAGGGAAACAGGATAAACATGCAAACACTATAAGCACACTAGATGTTACATTTCCGTGTTTGTGGTTTTCTGCATTTCCTAACCATCTTGTTTTTCCTATATTCAAACTGCAGTTACAGATAGTTCCCAGATGCTTTTTTTTCTTTTTCTTTTTTTTTTTTTGAAGTGATACCCACCTTCATAACTCTGTCCAAGATTATGTCGGATGATGTTCACTGGCTGCTCAGGAAGATTTTTGGATGGTGACTGGCTGTTGGGTACCAAGGAGTTGGCATAATGCCACTGGCATTCTCCATTTGTCTGCAGCGTACTCAAGAAAAATCGAGCCACTTCACAAGGTGCTCCTTGAGACTGCCCAAACTTAGAAGGCAGCATTTGCTTTTTGCTACTGAAGACATGAGAGTCTACAGGGAAGTGTCCATAATGGTAAGAGAAAGGCAAGCTATATGACGGGGCATATAAAAGTTCACTGTTTTCTGAATGGAAGTTTTGTTCTTGAATGGTGGCAGCGTTCACTGCAGGGCTGGATCGCCAGTTTCCCACCTGGCTGCATTCCAGTTTGTCTGTTTGGAATGAGCTGTATTGCTGGGGGAAAGAAAAAAAAAATGAGGGGGAGAGAGTTAAATGACTAACTTTAATATGAAACAGCATAACATATCATAAAGGCACCCAAAGCTGGGCCTCCTTGAACTGAAATCTCACTGGCTGAAGGGACTGCCTTACCAGTGTGTTTAAAATTCTTTATCTTCATTATGCCTTACCTCCACTTAACACAGGAACAAAGAACAATTTTGACATCCTAATGCTAAGGTTTTATTTGGTAATTTTGCCAGTTGGAATTTAGATAGTAAGTGTAGGCAGTTGCAAATACCAGTGAACATAAGTTTGTTGCAAAGCACAGGAAGTTACTGATAAGTGGAGTTACAGACCATGAATGTGTTTTGACTGAAGTGTATGAGCTAGCTGCATTCAGTGCTTTTGTAAGATAATGGTAGTCCCTCTCCGCAAAGCCTCAGAATGTCTCACATTTAGTATCAGTCTCACCAACCCTGCTTTATGATCTCCACTGTTTCCCTTCCCATCTAGTTCTAGCTCACCCAGGGACAGTGACAGATATTCCAAATCCCATCCCAGTGCTGTTTATCTAGGTCTCCTTTGTATGACACATTCTCCAGCATAAGGAAACTGCCAATATCTACATGTCACTAAAAACTCTGCACATCAAGAGTGAATAAGATGCATTCTACACTATATATTAACTATCCTTAATATATTGCTTTCTTTTTTTTTTTTTACACCAAGAAAACTTGTTGGGTTTGTTAAGTACTTTATATCCTCCAAATCCAGAAGTCTTTCTGTCTGTGTCATTTGGCAGTGCTATTTTGTACTGCTTGTGCTGTCCACACCAAGAACAATAGATTTGCATTGTATTCTGGCCTACAAGAGAGTTCCTGCAGAAGAGCATACTACAGATAGTTGTACAGTAAGTTCTGCTGCAGAGGATCTCTATCCTGGCTCAAGGACTCTACCACAAAGACTGGCAGATAAACATCGCTGAAAGTTACCTGTTGTGGGTAAGGTGTTGTTCTGAGTTTTGCCTTCATTTTATTACTTTTGGGTTTTACAATTTTCCTTGTTTCCTGCGAGGTAGATACTGAGTTTCTGCATGAAAACTGTGACTTAGAAATGGTAACCTGGTCCAGTGACAACTGAAGTTCCTTATACTCAATATCTCTGCAAAAGAATAGTCCAATAAATTACATATTCAGACACACAACAAATCCAAAATAGCTCCTTTGAAAATACATGTTAGCTTTCACAATGTTTTCATTCTTCCAAGATTTCCACTGAGTCTGCTCAGCTGGGGATGCGAGCAAGCCGTGAATTTTATGGTCTGACTCTATTTTCATGGGAGTCTATCGCAAACATTCCACTGGAAACAGAGCTAACATCTTTGTGCTAAATGTCCCTGCTCTCTGAACTTATTGTTCTCAGCCGTCTGTGGCACTCTGTATTCTGGAATCACAGCCATGTCAGCTGATAGGAAGACATGGATCAAGTAATCTGTCTCCTCAGTCAAGAGCTGGTCTCTTCCCTGGCTCTCACAACTTACTCTGACAAGAGGCGAAAGAGCAATGTTCGTCTCCCACCAGCACAACACCCTTGTAACTAGGCCATAGGAGCCGCGATGTGGTTTTTTTTTGACAGTCTCTAGACATTCATTTCTCCACTGTTCTGTTCAGTTTTATTTGTTCTACGCACAGGGCAGATTTTTGTACGAACAGGGATAAAAAGGAAAACAAGAGCAGGCTGTGAATAGTTTACTGAAACATTAATTGATACATTTTTTATGATTATGTGGTCTTGTCTGGTTTTGTCAGTAGCAACACCATAGTGTATTTTTGGAAGGAAAACTAGAGAAAAACCTACTTCTGTCTCAGTTCCTATCTAGAACTCATTTCTATCACTTCTTGATGGTGAATAACCTGGAAGTAACTTCAGTTCAAAATTATCCTCTGTGACCCTGGCATAGTCTCCTCTTTTTTCACTCAAATCACTGCCCCACCTCATGGGACTCATGAAGGCTGTGGGAATGAGTATTTCCTTAGTGCTGTTATCTCATATCTGTACAGGAGTGAGAGTAGTATTAGCCATTGTGTCTAGGGTTGAACACCTGCCTTAGGTAAGTTGTGGAAATACACTATGGTTGCTCAGCTTGTACAGTTTAATTCTTAGAGGCCAAGTAATAGAAACAGCATTATAATACGCAAACACACAAGACCTCACCACATATCATGCAAACACAACTTACTTTGAAACATGTTAAGAAATGGACAAAGCTAGACAAAATAGTGTAGCTCCTTGTGTTCTTCCAGTGTCGTTCAACCCAAGGGTGCCCACTATCTTTTTCTATTGTTTTTTTAGCAGTTATTAATTTCAGGCACAGTTGATTTCATTATTACTAATCCCTCTTATCCCACATGGATTTCTGTCTCTCTTAGATTTATATCATGAGGAGATTTTTGTAGCACCTTCATGGCTTGAACCAGAAATCAGAAACTGAAGACCTAAATCAGTGCACATTTACAAGCTCTCTGAGAGCTGTTTGTCACTGTGTGTATCTGCTCAGCTCAAGGTAAGTGAGGGAATCCTTGGTTATTCACACATCCCCCGAAAGAGTAATGCTTTTTACCATTTCTCTGTCTCACAAACTGACACTGTGACCTCTACTAAGTAGTTCTGTGTCAGCAGAGCTGTGGACAGCACCACTGCAATTCTAATGACACTTACAGAACTGGGATCCAGGTCTAACACAAATAGCTACCAGTGGTACTACACATTCAAGCATACAATACATGAAACAGTCATCACAAGTGCAAGATTTTTTTAGCTCAATGAGTTTCTAAAGCTAAAACAGGGAGGATATGAGGAGAGTAAAGTGGCTATAACATGCAAACACAAAATGATACTGGAAGACATGAGTAAAACAAACTTAAAGGATTTAAGTAATGATTCAATTACTGATAACATGTAATGGTACAAAGTATTTTGACTTACGTAAGGACATAATTGACACTCACTATGCAGTGAGGCCGTGATGAACGGCTGTTATGCACAATGGTAGCGTAGCTCTGTACCCAAACCCAGCCTCCTTGTTTGGACAGTAGTCGATAGTACTTGGTTGTTACTTGGCCTTTCACCAACACTGTGAGTAAAATACAAAAAAAGCATTTCACATTGCTCAGAGTCATGACCTAGAGATTCCCTGGAGAGATTTATTTGCAAGGGAGGGACTTTTCTCCATTCTCCTCCTCTCTTTGACTTCCTTCTCCCACAAAACTTTAAATAGCTTCTTTGCAAAACTATCTACCCTACTCCTTTATATAGTTCCACAATATCACATTGTTGTTTACAAATAACATATTGCGAACTATCAAGGTTTGTCTTCCATTCTTTTCCAGTTCACCCTACTCTTTTCTACTCACTTTCTGAAAAAAACACTTTCTATTTCTAATCTTCTTACTGAAAATGAGAAGTTCAAGGCAGCAAAAGTACTTTCAAGTGGACACAGCATTCCAGTGTATTTAGAAGCACTTTTCATATTCATTGCTTGAAAGATAATTGTGTACATTGCTGTGTATTTTATGCTATGTTGTTGTGATTCTTTTTCCTCTGTAAGCTCTACATTTTGAAGGTTTACTTAAAATGGCAAAATTAAAAATGTTATTTGGTTCTTAAACACATGAATGAAGGCAGGACCACTGGGATAAATCAGTTATTGAATAGATTTCTCTAGAAACGTAATCCTCTAACAGTCTGAATGCTCTGTGAACAAAAATGTTTTGTGGCATCTTTAAATATTTAATTTGGCCACTAACCTTTCTGGTTCAATGCCAGGCATTTATCTAATGATTTACCAGAAGATAATTAATAGCCTTCAACTATTCTTTTTCTCTTGTAAAAGCCTGAAGCATTTGTTTAGAAAATCCCATATTCTCACTCTCCTATTCAATCATTTATTTTAAATTAGAAAATTATCTTGATACTCAAACTATTAAAAAAAAACAACTTGAAAAATGATCAATAGCAGAAATTCCTTGTAGCTTTGTACAGTACATGATTAAGGAATGAAATTACTGCTTACAAATGTACAGTTTGTACCACACTGAACTCATTATCAAAGCTTAATCTAATTTTTTTCTATCAGTATATGAGCTTGGTGCAGAAGCACATGTATAATAAGTCAAAAAGCCAACTCTACTAGAGCAGATGATCACTTGAAGTTAAAATACATAGCCTTATAGTAAGTATTCATACGAGATTCCTCTGACAGGGAGGGCATCCAATGTTAAACCAAGAACAAAAAAGTAAGAAGTGTATAATCATTTGGTTTTTTTATTTTATTTGCTAATGAGTCATATGGATATCAGTCATGACTGGGGTTGGCTTTTTTTTTTGTTCGTTTCAGTTGTTATTTGGGAGAGTGTGTGTCTGTAATTTCAATAGTAATTAGAGATTGCTATAATGTGTATAATGTAAATAGCCTGGAGGAAGACTGACAAACAGAAGCAAGATTTCTTCTTCTTGGTAAAAAACCCTTTAAGTCTGTTTCATATGGACCCCCCCTCTGAACAGTTTACTCTCTGCACAAGGCAAAACATATTTAGACTTTTCTTCAAATCCAGAAAATCTCCCCAAGAAAATCAAACTTTTCCTGAATGATTATAGACAGGTCTTTATGGAAGCATCAATTCTTCTTCCGTTCTCATAGAATAATTTCACAGAGTCACAGGATGGCTTGGGTTGGAGGGGACTTCAGTGATCCAAACTCTGCACCGTGGGCAGCGCTGTCCCCCACCAGACAGGGCCACACGAGGGCAGAGAGCAGTGGCAGACTATGCCCTCCCTCTCCCTGCTGGCTCTCCCTTTTGGTGCAATCCAGGATACTTTTGGCCTTCCAGGCTGTAAGGGCACACTGCTGGCTCATGTCCAGCTTTTTGTTCATCAGGATCCCAAGTTCTTCTCCACAGGGTTGTACTATAGGGTATGGCAACCATTTGTTCAGAAAGCAAAAAGATGAATGGATATTCGAAAAACAATCTTTGCCAACACCAAATCACCACTGCTTAGAGTTTGAAGTTTCTATATACCAGACTTTGTCTCATGCTTGCATTTCTGCTCAGGATACTCAGCTGGAGGGTGACAGAGGGCACATGTGTACAGATACCAAAAAAATAAAGGTGGAAAATGTATATAAGTTTATAAACCAATCCACAAAATATATAGACATATATCCTCATTAAGTGCAGTGTGTCTCACTAAGATAAATGTGCTGTGGTTGCTCCTCAACAGAGTCAGTGTAACAATGCCATAGAAGCTTGTTTCAAAAATATTTGTTAATAACCAATATTGTGCCATGATATCGCAATGTTTCTTGTAGTTCTGTTATGCAAATTCTATGGTTCTAGAAAATGATGCTTATATCTCGGCCCAGGTCGTCTAACTTTTTTTTTCTAATGTAGACTCAGTCCTCTAAAATGGAATCTAATCGTCTGATGGTTTGTTAGCTATCACAAAGTTCTTCCAGATGCTATGGGATCAGTTTTGAATTTTCCTTCTCTCTAATCCCTTTGTATTTATTTTTTTTTTTTAATCCCTGTTTTAGCTCTCCAGTTAAGACAGGACTTCAAAAGATGTAAAAACTACTGAGGACTGCAGTGTTCCACTTTTCTTCCTAATTACATGGATAAACCAGTGTTTCTCCCGGGACAGGAGGAGGACTCCATGTCTCCTGCATTTTTAGCAATCTGGGGAAAATCTGACCTTGACTAACGGACAGTAGCTGTGCTTCCAATACAGAAAACAAGGTCAGTTTCAATTTGACTCTTTGTTAAATTATCCTTATTTGATGTTGATTGGGAAACCTCAGAAATGGGAGTGAAGTAAATCCACCAAGAAAATCTGTGTGTGCTCAGACTTCTTGGTGGCCTCTACTGCAATGGGATGGGAAGGATACAGTGGCTTTACCCTTGGCTCTGAGATGTGTAATTTGTAACTGGGTGTTCCTCTGTTGTGGTTCTCTCCTCATTTACGAGGCAAGCTGAAAAAGGCATTGGGTTGGCTGGGCTCATCCTTCTGGTCTGTCATAGATGTCTATTTTAAAAGGCTCCAGCAGGCTCATGAGCATATGACTGGGAGTTGCCAGCCTATACTTCAAGATGTCACTAAGACAAACAGAATTCATGGCTCCACACTCGGAACAGTCATTGTTTTAGTGTCTCTGGCACACTCAATCTTGCATGTCATCAGTTCAGCCCTTGAGCAGGGTGGTCAGGAGATGATGCCCTGGCAGACTCACAGTTCTTTTGCCCTCTTAAAAACTAGTGCAGTTCTGCCAAAAGGCCTGATTGCTGTGGGAATAAAAGCAAAGTCAATGCCACGGACAGTAAACTGTACTCTTCCATCAGATAGGTTCTATAAATACCTATCTTCCAGGAAGCAGCAGAACAGTTTGGAAATGACATCAGCTGGGGCTACTGCTTTGCCAAGGCGAAGATGTCACTCTTGAACAAGATTATAAGATGGAAAGAGCAATGATGCTAAAACATGTGGGATACTCAAAGTCCTCTTCACAAAGAGATGATGTTAGAAATGCAGGGATTTCTCCAAGGCCAGAAAAATGGTGTATATACTGAAATAGAGGAATATTTTGCCTGTGCTACAACAGCTTCTCTATCTTGTCTCCTTAGAATGCAAGATTCTAAAAGGCAAGGACTCATTATCTGTGTGGCCACATTTCCCCAGTAGCAGAGAAAAACTACGCATATTGATGGTGCTGTAGAAATAAATAACAGTATTTCAAACATCAGAAGCTTTTTCATAGAGCTGGAAGAAAATCAAATGTTTAAAACAGGAAAAGCTGTTTGCTACCAGGACACCTTAGACAAATATTCACATGTACATTTTCCTCATAGTCTCTTGTTCTTGTTACACTCCTTCTTACTTGTTCCCCTCACAGTTTCCTTTGTTTCGTTCTATGTAGTGCCTAACTTAAAGTTCACTAGCTTCAGGGCTTCAGTTCAGGATTTTTTTATTCCTCTTAGAAAGAGCAGTTGGTTACTCTGCTCTACTGTTGCTTTTCTTTTTTTTTCTCCTTTTCTTTTTCCTAAATACCCTTATTAGGTGTAAGATGTTTCTCTCCAGATTTCTTCATCAGATGACACTTAATCATCAGATTGTTTTATTGAATGATAC
Source organism: Odontophorus gujanensis (assembly GCA_013399175.1). Classification (NCBI taxonomy): domain Eukaryota; kingdom Metazoa; phylum Chordata; class Aves; order Galliformes; family Odontophoridae; genus Odontophorus; species Odontophorus gujanensis. The sequence goes on from VXAB01012770.1 coordinate 147,472, forward strand.
GTCAAACCTGCCAGTGTTTTACTGTTCATGTTCCTTAGACATTTGCTGATGGATGGTGGGGGAGTTATAACAGTGCTCCCCCGAGTAAGTCTGTGCACTTTACATCTGTTTTAATCATTCCTATTACTCAGTATTTTGACAATGATTCTACACTGTTCCCACTGTTGACCAAGCTTTTTATTTTTTTATTTTTGCTTCTTGGTATGTAGCTTCTTTGAAACTTTCATAAATTTCGATGTATGTATCTCATATTTTTCTTCTTTTTCTTTTCAATAATTTATCTTTGTAATTCTGGTAGAGTAGCTAGAAAACTGCTTTCAGTTACTCCGTTTGGTTAATGTTTTTTGTTTTTTTCTTTGTGTGTGGCTTGGTTGTGGTTTTTGAGTAATTCAGTAAACATAATGTGTCTCTATTTAGCGCACCAGTCATGCACAGGTCAAACTAGTAATTGAGCTACAAGTCTTCTACAGTGCACATAGAGCTATCCATGACTCTGCCCTCAGATGGACAAATTGTCATCCAGAAATGATTGCAGCTATTTTGGAAGCATCTATGTGATGTTTCACATAGGTTTTTTTAACAGTTGTGACAATAAAATACAATTTTTGTATTGGTCCATATTCACAGCCAGATGCAGAGGTTGGTGCTACAGAAAGGATGTCCCCACTGGATGCAGGGAAGGCTATTACACACATTGCAGTATGTTCTTCTAGTTTTTAGTTTGTAGCACACAATCTTCAGTAACATTATGGTAAATATGAACTTGCTATAAAGGTCAACTTCTGCTTTCCAAGGTGTAGCATACGCTGCCATCAGTAGAATTCAGTACTTGGAATTTCAGCACTGGTTTGTGCCAAATGCAATAACATTCTCCTTTATTTTCCAAATCCTCATGAACATCCCCAAATAAGGGGAAGAACCAACCTTGGGAAGGATTTGACTCCAGCTGCTTTCAGTCCACGGGAACAATCTGGAAAAAAAATTCACTAACAATTGTTTTTTGGATTTCATCTTTGCATTGTATGGGCTGCAGCAGACTGAGCCAAGTCCGGATTTCAGCTATTCCTTCAATTTGCTTCTCAAATTAATGTGCTACTGAATGAACTACTTCCCAAGTCCAGATGTTTGAAGATATGATTAGTGTCTCTGTTGGCAGATGGGGGATTATTAAACGTGTTTTTTGTCGTTATTTTTTTCCTGACACTCCATTCTCCAAACCTCATCCACATGCTATTTATGAACATTCATTTCAGGATTTTTGGGGTCTATATTAACTTCAAACATGGGCTGATTATTACAAACATGTTTCAGAGGAGTGGAGAACAGTTGCATAATTTTTCTTTTAACAGAGACTAGTAAAGTCCAGATTTTCCCCTCTTGCTCACTCACTTGCTCTTTTGTATTTTTTTTTTTCCCTTCAGGAGTTCACCACCCAGAATCAAGTCCACATTTTCAAAAGAGCTCAGATCCTTTAAGTCAAAGATAAAAGTGACCAGATATATATATATATTTTTCAGAAGAACAGAATACTGAGTATTTAGCATATTTGCAGAAGTAATGGCTTCCTTAGGATATTAAGTGATAGCCAAGAGCTTTTGAAAATCAATCTCCAGTTAGGATTTTGAAAGCTTTCTTTTCTTTCCAACATAGTGCCTGTTGCCTGCATAACTTCTCACTCTAGTTAATAAATTTTGTTCTAACATTCTTTTTACTTACGCAGATGATGAGCATATCGTAAATGGAACACATCACAGCCATGTACATGGTGATAGAGGGTTTTTTCTATCAGATCTTGGGGTTCATATCCAGTTAATTCAGTCACTCTAGAAAAGGAAGATTCCATAATAAGCAAAATCTCCAGGAATATTCCATTTTATAAACCTAGCATTTAATTGTGCCAACAAATCAGTTACCTAAAAACTCTAGGACAAAATATTAGTTTTGGAAACAGAATCCTCATCTTTATAAGAAAATAAACCCTCTCAACCCAGCCAAAGCAAGGTGCAGCTATTCCCTGGCCAGCCTTACACATAGACAGGAAAAAGAGTTCTTATTTCAGCTTTGGGCTTTTGCCACTGCCCTGCATGATCCTTTATACAAAGATCCAGTTGAGGAGCTAGTCACGAAACAATAAAACTACTCTTGTACACCGCTGACAAATTTTCATTTGCTTTTGCAAACATACAAGTGTAGCATGTATAGAGTGCACAGTCCATAGAGGCTGTGATCATGGTCTATAAATAAATTCCTGTTAATGACTAACAGAAGAAGGAAACAGCTTATTCCAGCTAAAAATGTAGAAAGACAGGAGCTATGAAGATCACAGGCTAAGAAAAGGAAAGCTGAAACTAGACTTCAGAAAAACTTCCTCACGTGACAAGAACTGGAAGACAAATGAAAGGATCTGAGACAGCAGCATTTCTGCAGATGTTGAAGAACAAGGCTACCCTGTCCCGACCTGTGCTATGCCACACCTGAAAGTCACCTGAGAAGACAAACTTTACAATTCAAAGTGGATTTTTTCATTTATTTGGCACTGTTGCTTAAGAACAAAATACTTGAAATACGTTGTGCAACTTGGCCATAATTTGGCTTGTTTACCAAGTGTTGCAGTGGGTGTTTTATGCTGTCAAGGGCTTTCTTCACCTAAAACAGAAGACAAGAGGTGCTGTGCAAAGGCGCTATACATTAACAAGCAACACAGTCCATTGGCAAGTGATCTATAGAGTAAAACAGTTAGAGCTGAGGATCTGGAGTCTGAATATCTTAATTCTAGGATGTTTTCTTGTGACTAACTCTAGACTGACTCTGTGAACTGAAAGCTTTATAGTAGTTGGGTTGCCCTAGATGTGTCCCTGGAGGTTTTCTTCTAGTTTAAACTCATCTGGAAGTAACCCAGTTCATGAGCCTAGTGCATCTTCCTGGCATGAACTGTAGCGTAGTGAGTGGTGATGGTCAGGACATTTGCTTCAAAAGGATGCTTCTGGGTTGAACTAAAACACTAGTGTGGATACATTCTATATCAAAGACTGACACTACAGAAATGAATGCAGAGGCCGCAGGCAACACTTCTCATAGAGGGCTGCAGATAATGCAAACTTTTAATTTTTTTATTTATTGGCAATTATTATGCATTTTATTTACTCTTGCTCTAACCCTAAGTAATCGCATGGACTGAACAGAGGTTTACATTCCATTTGGGAGGCAGCATGAGAGGGATTCTTCTGAAGGAAACCATAAAACAAAAAAAATAGTGACCGATCAGCCAAACAACTAAATAAACAAACAAAAAAGCCCAATGCCTTAATGACCTCATTTATTACCAAAACATTCATATCTCCCCTTGCTATTCCTTCATCTGGCAATGTCTTGCACACCTCTGCATCATGGACTGTCTATGCAGAATGAGCAGAAGTGACCTGCTTCCATATGAGGCTGCGTGAGTATACGTCTGTGTTTCTTCAGTCCAATGTGCCCTGACCTTCCTAGCTTACAATCCTAGGGGCTCACATTCTAACTTAAGCCTGTTTGCATAGTGAAATAGTTGGTGTAAGGTTCTGTTCAGATTTTGGTACTCCTTCTGAATTTTCTGCTATTAAAACAAGGGTGGCAGTTCGTCCTGCCCACTTAGTTGGTGAGTACAGAGACAGTTAATCCAAATACAAACAAACAAAATGCCACAGACTCAAGCCAGGTGTGAATTTTCCTGAAAGTGCAGCCTTACTTTGAATTTGGTCTTCATATGGGCCAAAATATTTTAAGATTTATAGGAACACCCAAACTTTTGAAATATTTGAATCTAGAAATGTACATAGCTGCTTCACTTCCTTAATACAATAACAACCCCTCAGAAAAGTCACTGTAGGGAGCTCAGGCACTGAGGATTGCTGTGTGTGACAAGTCACAAAGAGAAGGAAACAGAACTTGCCCTAGTGGTCACTTCTTCCCTCTAGAGTAACTTAAAGCCTTGTAAGCTATGTAGGAATGAAATATATATATGTGGGTGCATCACCGAAACCAGAAGCTACAGATCTCTCTGAAGGAGAAACAACTGTCTTCTTTTTCCAATTACTTTGGCATATGGACACTTGCACGTTTTATGTTGTATTGAGTACCTAGAAGGACTTACCTACCTCTTTCTGTAGCTATAATACTGGCCTGTCTGCTCTATGACTTACAGCTAAAGACCTAGCAATGCTTTTCCTTGTACAGATACCAGAAGCAAGCCTGAAAACTGTTTTGTCTTATTCCTAGTACAGCCCTAGCCTGAGAAAAAATAATTTGGTTTGCTCAGCTGGGAAAGAAAAGAGCTCTAGCAGTGTTGAATACTCCTAACCGTCCTGTGTATGGATGACACTCATCTCCTCTTTGGTAAACACAGCTATGCAACAGTACTGGTTGTTTCTGTGCTCCTGTCAACACCTCTGGCTATACTGTCTCCTTTGAAGACACTTATGTCTTCAAGCACTTCCTCTTAGACACATCATTTTCCTTTTTCCACATGCAAAGACATGTCGCTGAACTCCTTGTGTTTCTTTGTAGCTGTTGCATTAAGTACAGCATGCCAGAAAGAAAAAAATATGCAGAAACAACCAGTTCTTTGTATTTTAGCAGCTGATGTCCCACTATCTCACTGACTTAACATGGAAAAAGAGCATGTTCTTCCATGGTTGGCCTGCCATGAAAAACTTCCTCAGTCTTGGATACAGAGTCTTTTTCACTCTTACACATAAATATCATTTCTGTTTCTTACAAATTCAGCTCGTCAGGGAAATGAGAGAGTATGTGACACACTGCTCTACATGTAGGGATTTTTAAAGAATGATTGTCTTGTCAGTGGTCAAATCCGTTATATTGTCTGGGAATTGGGATTTTTCCCTCAAGGTATCTTGAACTGTACTGTACAAAGGATCATTGTGTAGTGAAAGATACCATTTTTTCCAAAAAAGATGAGTGAGTCATTTCACAATCACTTCAGTTCTGGTTTTGTGCTCTCCCCTTTTTATCCAGTAAGTGAGCTACATCTACTGAGAAGTAATAGTCATTTTCCCAAGTTTTCTTCAGGAAAGTTGTGTTTTCATGTAGTAGCCAACATAATTCATTTTCACTCCAGTAACCACAATTAGTATAGTTGGCTTCATTGTTAAGGCAATAAATAAAAATGTAGAATACTCTGTTTTCTTACTACTTTGTCGAAAGCTCTAGATGACCCTGGCAAGTCATTTGATCTCAATGTTTTTGTTGCCACCATTTAAATTATGAGTGATGGTACATACATATTACTTTCACTAGGTTTGCTTATTAAAATGTATGTCCTAAAGGATTAGATAAAAATTTTTACTGCTCTTCTACATTTTAATCACAGTAAGACTTTAATTGGCCCTCTGAAAATGTATGTAAATGTCAGCTAAAGTATACAGGCTCTTTTACGTTGATATTCAAGACAAAATGTGGCCTGTACAGTTACCTGAAAGGTTTAGAAGACCCACATCGTCTTTGCCTTCCAGGTCAATTTTGTACTGCTTTACTCTCTCTTGGCAATTTTGATTTGTTCAGAATCACTCAATCACAGAATTGTAGGAGTTGGAAGGGACTTCTAAAGATCATCAAGTCCAACCCCCCAAAAAGAAATCACTGTAACTTAGAACTTTTGACTTTGAAAACATTTTATGCTAGAAATGAAATATCTGCTTACCTGGAATCTAGGAATATTAACTTTAAGTCCAAACTTGCTCTGAACATAAACATGTTACTATGAAGTTTGATCTCAGTGATTGCACTGGGAGGTAAAGATTGACCTACGGCCACCAGTCCAACGATTTGGTAACAGGAATCATACAAAGACATATCAAGCATGTACTGCCGTATCTTCAAATAGCCACTGCAGTGGATCACCTGGCATGAGAAGAAGACACACTCAATATCTGATGACAAAGGAAGAGGATGCAAGTCAGCTAACCACCCAGTTCCAATGAGGTTGTAAGGCAATGTACCCTTATAGCACAATTACTGGACAGTCTGTTAAAGCTTCGGAATTGTGGTTAATTTATATATGAAAATTACAGCGCAGTAAATGCAGTTTTTTATGTACAGCTAACAAGATTAATCCAGTATTAAAACAGACGCTCTTAAAGATTATCTACACTGTTTTCTAGTTTTAATTTTAAACATTCTTAGGTATAAATTTCTTGTTTGTTAATCAAAAATATGGAAGGTGCTATTTTAAATGACTCAGATTCTCTCTCACACACGTACACATATATAGATATACAAACATCAATGTGCTTTTAAATAACTTATTGTTCTGATGAAAAACACATGCTTCTAATAGCCAGTGGAAATTATGTATCATATCTGTAAAGACTAAAGGTTATATGTGCAAATGCACTGGAAATGAGTTTTAAATGACCTTTTAAATGAACTTTTCAGTCAAGTTCAGATGACATTCTTTTGGTTTGTGAACAAACCCAGGGTCTTGAGGCCAGATTCCTGAATTACAGTATAGAATACCTAGTCATAGGAGTGGTATTTTCAGTGTTAGCCTGTAAAAATACACAAGGTTATCTAAAGAGAGAGAAAAATAAAAAACCTGGGACTCTTCTGCAAGATAAGATTTATTTAATATATTGTTATGCCTAGAAATTATTTGTGCTCCTGCCAATTTTCTACTTCAAACAGCAGCAAGGACACTTGTCTGGGTTTTGTGGGGAATCAGAAATACTCTTTATACATCCTTCAGATTAATTTCCTTATTTGATTCACTTTTAAATGCATCCAATGTAAAGGAATTCATTTCCAGCATATTTAGAACTCTGAATAACTTACTAAACTGTCACCTGTAAATAGACTCCTCCAGCACAACCTCCTTCCTCACTTTCAATAAGCAATATTAAAACTCACTTTAGATCTTCCAGCGAATCCTACTAATTCTCATACTATTTCACTACTGAATTTCTCCTGAACTTGAGCTATTCATATAATATGTTCAATAGTATGTTCCATAATATTAAATTTTTACTCTAAGTACAGTCAGAGAGAATAAATTTAAGCTGACATCCCTCTGAACTAATATATCCTTAAATTCTTCACTCTGTAAACTTGTGATAATGAAGATACAGACTATGATTCCTCTGATTACTAGCCATACATCAAAAAAAAAGAAAACCATACAGAGATACCACCACTGAAACCTCTACGTTTTTACTCGATTTCAGGTTCCGCTTTGAGATAGAATGATAGTTGTTAGGAAGAAGCTGAGCAAACAGGGGCTCACATAATGAAGAATTGTCAGTGTAGCCAGGTAGATAACAATGTAAACAAGCAGATAAATGTCTGGATCTTGAATGTGTTCCTTAAATGAGGTCTGCTTCTCTTGCATGCTTTTCTTTTTCTTTTTCTTTTTCTTTTTCTTTTTCTTTTTCTTTTTCTTTTTCTTTTTCTTTTTCTTTTTCTTTTTGACTGACTCAAACAAAACAGATCCTCACCAGGGAAGGAAGAGTGTATGAAAAAAACCCTTCTCTCCTGATGTTTAAGTGATAAAATTTTACTCAAAGAGCAGCAAATGTACTGTAAAGCTGAAAATAAGAACTACTTGTTTGGCAGAGGTTACTGTAGAATGTCAGAATATGCTGTCTCCTTCTGGTTTTACGTAGTAAAGATAAGATTAATACAAATAGTTGGATTTGAAAAGCTTGGTAGATTAGGACATCTCAAATCCTGAGTTGATATCAGTGTTTATTTATGGCAACATGGTTTCATTAATGTTGAGGCAATTCTAGTCAGGCCAGTGAGTGACCTGTGCAACTGGGTGGCTACTCAGAAAAAGCATAGTAAGATCAAGGCAGAGGGATGTGGGAAGACTTTCAACTTCCTGTGCATGGGATCCTGCCCCACCTTCCTCCACTTTCATAAGGGAACAAGACCTGGATGTGCACTCTCTTTACACCTCATGCATGTTTTCCAGATCCCAATCTGAAACATCAGGGGATTGGGATATGGGAATGTGCCACAAAGCAAACTCCAACTCACTGTGTGAGAGTCTGGAGCTACATTGCTGAACAAATCCGCATCAGCACTTTTGCATCTATTCTGATTCTTTCCATCAAAGACTTAGCTTTCAGCTACACATAGTTAACTAACTAAAGCTACTAAAGCTAACTAAAATCTGTTTCTTGTATACGTGAAAATTAAAGTGAATATACATTACCTTGTAGCCACTGCATGTCAATCCTGCATTCCTCTTGGCTAGGACACACTTCATTCTCAGGAAAAATGATCTCTCAATTTCATATTCTGAAAGCATAAACCACACTGCTTATTTATTACTGCAGATTTCAAAACTGCCCATAACATTGTCTTTGATGATTTTACTGAAGTGCCTCTGCTTCAGCCTTAGACAGCAATAGAAGTCAACCACTTTACTTTTCCAGTCAGACTCCAAACTTAGGATTTATTTTACTTTGATGTTAAGATTCTCCATGAAAGTTTTACAAGTCTCAAAATTTCTGATTTTAACTACTCTTCAGAAGGCCGTCACCTTGTTTCTGAACAACCAGGTACATGCCTGCATTGCTAAATGGAAGGGAATGTCTCCTTTGGAGTGTAAGTCAACCTGAATACTCTTCAAGGTAATAGCAGAATGAAAAATAAGAATATTTACTGTTTCTGTTATAATTTGAGAGTAAGTAGCTATTCATATACAGGGTGGGGAAATTCTGGCCTCCATAATGCTGTATTGTTTCCTGTTGCACTGACTTCCAAGCTGTTCTTGGTAGAAGTTTCTTAAACAAATATATTCTCTTATTATACCCTTGTATACAAGGGTAAAATAAAGGAAACTTCTGAAGTTAAATATTGTTCAGGTACCCTTGTATTTCCTCCTAAAAATATAAGCTATTAGTCTCTTTAACTGTTAACTATTCTCTTAAAGAGTTTAGACATTATTAGTTGCTCTGACGTTATATTATTGCAAGTTCAGCATAACACAACTATATTAGGAAAAGAAAACTCATTTGGTGCTTATGTGAATAGAAAAATCAGGGAACTGGAGGTTTGTTGCAGTATCTGTTATTTCATAAATTCCTTTAGGGTTTGATGCAAAATGCACTGTGATCAGCTGGAGTCTGCTTTAATTTTATTTTACTGTGGAGTTGTGTTTCCTATTTTCATGCATCCATCATCCAGTTAACACCTCTTAGCCACACACCTGTGGTGACTGAGCCTCAGACCACTACCTGGAAACCAATTAACTCTTCACATTAAGTTCTGAGTTTAAAGGTCTGAAGATACAACCACAGAAAAAGGACTTGGCAAGAAGGGAAAAGAAATGCAACATACAGTGCATCTCAGCAAGTACCAGCCTTCCTGAGTATTTGAATTTTTCATTAGTCTTCCTAATGCAAGTGAGATCCACATGGGGAAAACCAGGGACTCTAAATGATGTGGCACATCTACTATAGACTTTTAAATACAACTATATGTATTTTGGAGGGAGGAAACTATGCAGTACAAATCACTATTACTGAAGTATGATCTCATGAATGAAGAATGAATCTGAGATTTAGGTGCAATTCATATTTTTTATATAGATTTTTATAAATTTTACTGCTGCTTGCTCTCTTTCTGCCACAGTCCACCTCACATAATATGAAGACAACTTTCTCTCTTCAAGGGTAACAAGGGAGAAAAATGTTAATGTTCAGCAATGAGGATTAAAAAGCCTAACATCTTCAGCCATGTACTGAGTTGCTATTATTTTTATATTCTTTTATTAAAATAGATGATTAGTGAAGCCAGAACCTTTTCAAAAGCCTTGCCACAAGACCCAAAGGACTTCTTTCAGTAAAAAGCTTGTCCTGGTTATTATTCTTGAGCCTTCTTTAGCTGCTTCATTCTTTTAGTCTTTACTGCTTAGGAATATCTCCAACTTCATTATTCCAACAGAAATAGAGTTATGTTTATAGTGTGATCTTTGCATCACTGTAAAACTATTGTAATACTCAGATTGTAAAATAATCTTTCTTTCCTTCATTGTTTAAAATTGGTGGTTATCTCCCTGACTTCAGTATCACAGATTATAAACAATAAATCCTCCTGAAACACTAGCTCTCTTTACTAGCTACAGGCTATTCAGAATACCAAGAAAGCAATTAAAACAATTCAGGGTCAAGGATGTTGGGTAGTGTAAGACAGCAATGTGAAGAAGGATGGAGTCATGCCCCAGTAGTAAGTAGTATGGGGAGGGAAGTGTGATGGAGTTGTAATTTAATGGTAGCTGTATGTGATCTGCGAGTCTGAAAAGTAATGATTGGTAACTTCATTCTTCTCTGTAATCAGGTGCAAAATTACACAACTATCACTTAATAACTATGTATTTATTAATTTTGGATCACTGAATTATTAGGTTTTACTTGTGTGTTGCTGAACCAACAAACACTGGTCTCTTAAATCAGTTACATCTCATGTCTGCAATCTGAAGAGGAATGAGTTACCCTTGAGGTGACCAGGGTCTCATATAGGAGCTCCTGGTTTGGAGAATTGAGCTAGATGGCATGAAGGTAACTAAGCAAAAGGAGTGATAGCTCATGTGCCCAAGCAGAACCTGGACCCAGCATACTGCTCTTAAACATGAAGAAGCTGAAGGAATTAAAATGTGCTGATAATAAGTGGGCCATAACAACCATAACAGAATTACTTAGTAAAGCAATATGCCCCCTAATGTAGATGGATGCAGAGCACCACATTTTTAACCAGTGAGCAGGGTTTGTTATATGGCAGGTTAAGGCTACTGGTTGTTTCATAGTGCCCAGTGGATGATCTGCAGGTACTACGTTGCATCTCTCATCTTGATTTCAGAGTTGGAACTGAACAGTACAAAAGCTACCAGAGAGAGATTCTTTGTAAGAGTGTGTAAAATCCAGTACCAAGCTTTGTGGCTGATTAACTGAAAAGAAAGAAATGAGATCAGACCATTCATATTGGTTATGCTTACATGAGCTCAGTTTATATGCATGGGGTGATTATAAAAGCACTGTTCTGTCCATGTTGATCTGCTGTTGGTCAGCTATGTGTATGTGTATTTGTGTCATCTTCTGGGTGCTCACCTCCAGGTCTGATAAAGAGATTGTAAAATATAAAGGAGTGATAAAACCAACGATCTCACATAAAGAATTTAAAAATGCACGAGTGTGAACAATGTGAATTAGGGATCATATAAACTGACAGTGTGAATCCTCAGTGCCCTTAAGCACAGCAGAAGGCAGGTAGCAAAGTGAAAAAGAACTGAAGTAAATTTGTCATTGTTAAGGTGACTGTGAAATACAGACTCTTGATATCCTGCTGGACACTAACACATCCGCCATCATAATGCAAAATTTGAGTTAATCACATCCAGGCTGTACTTGGTGCAATTAAGAAAGCCTGCTCTGATGGAAAGAATGTAGACAGCAAATGGGGTACTCCAAGGTTTAGAAAGAAAAGAGAGAAGCTGCATATTCAAATAGAAGAAATCAGAGAAGCTGCAAGAAGAATGATTACTAACATGTGCTCTGTCCTGCTACAGAGGTTAATAACAATAATGTGAAGAGAAATTAGACACAAAAAAGTGTTCACAAAGGAGGAAAAATGCCTATAGCATAAGGGGCCAGTATCTGCTGTATAAGTGCAATGGTTGGAAATGTTGAAGGATGCAGCAAAAGTCTCAAATTAATAAAGCAAGAAAAACAAAAAATATAAATTGAATGCTTCAGGCTCAAATAAAAGGTGAATGTAACTTAAGAATCTTATCAGTCAAATGATTTTATCAATGTCAATTATGTTCTGAAATACTGCTAAAATGTACGAGCATAATGCAACCAGGCCTAGTGACATTACTGATATCAGCGCTGTGGATTTTTTTTCCATGTAACTAGGTAAGCAAAGCACTAGAAAACAAGTAATACTGAAGAAAAGTAGCCTTCTTAAGTGTTAGAGAATGCCTGTGCTTGTCTAATGGAAGCTTAACCACTGTATTTAATTATTCCAAACATTAACTCCATGAATGCACTACTATAAGTGATGTTGACACCTTTGTGTTAAGTGTTAAAGCAATGTAAAGATCTATGTATAAATGTAGAAACTACTTATTTAAAATGAAATATAGAGCCTTTTTATTTATTTATTTTTTGTTTGTTACGGAGAAAAGACTAAACCAATATGTTGCAGGCATCAACAAATGAAGGGCAGGAAATAAAATGCTACTGAGTAGACAAAAAATTCTTAAGTAGATCTTCCAGCTGAGTTTGCACAAACCAACCAACCAGTAACAATCAGTTTTAATTCTTTTTCTTCCACATAAAACACTGAACAAAAAGTAATCCATTCAAACCCTATGGATATTGATAATTATATGTTTCTCAGTTTTGATTCTCTTTTCTCTTTTTTTTTCTTCTTCTTGTGTTAAGAAGGAGAGTAAGAGGTAAAACTGCATTCAGCATAAAGTTGCTTTCATAGAAGCTGTAGTTTACCACTGCACCTCTGCAACACCTGGAACTGAGTCAAGTATACATTCACATAGTGTGATAGTGGGGATATTTTCAATTGGAGTAAAACGACTTTGTATGTAAATTCAGGTTTGTCACTGCAGGAGGTATTGTGTATTACGTTGTCCCACTGGCTGCGGCTTCTAGAAGGAAGGTAGAAACCTGGAAAACTGACAGCAAGCTGTAACCAAACATCACAAGAGTTTTTTTAAACTGGGGACTGACAGTGAAATTCACTGTACCTGACTGATATGAGACTTTCATTGAATAGTCTCAAAACCCAGCCACAATGCTATATTGGAAGATGAATTGAATAAAACTATGTTAGTAATGTCACAAGCAGTGTTATTGTATACTTTTACGTATACTTTGCCCAATACAGTAAAGAGATGAACTCTTATAAGCCCTAATGGAGATGTTAGGTGCCTTACTATAGAACCAAATGTGGGGAACTGTAGATGATTCTTATACAGCTTATGCCAGAGGAGAAGTCCACAAAGTTTCAAGGTTAAGAATGTGAATGAGTGTGAATATGTGCATCTGTGTGTAAGGAAAAGGGAGTGGGGAGTGAGGGTTATTTGGGCTGTTTTTTTGAGAATACTGTGGTGTTCTGCTTTTCCTATCCAAGCAGTTTATGCATCCGTTTTGAAAGCAGCCAGCCAAGTTTTCAAAGGTTTGAGCAGCCACTGCATGGAGTGAGCAAATTTTGCTGCACTGCATGATGAATTTCACTGCGGTTGAATCTCTTAGTGGCATTTCTTTCAACTACCTACTATACCAGAAGGTTCACCACATATGATGAAATGTATCTGTCTAATTGCACCTTCTCCAGCCCTTGCATGTCTATAATTCTGAGAAACAGCTGTGTATCCCTGCAGAAGTTTTTAGTGCAGCTTTCTATATAGATGTGAATACTGCAGCACGGCTCTGTTCCTCCCACCTTAACCCTTACCTTCGCGTCACTATCTATTTTTCTCTCTATCTGAATGTGTCTTGCTTCCCACTCCTAAACAATCTAAAAATAGTTGGAAGATCGATCCTTCTCTTCATAAGTGAGTTTTTCAAAGTTTGTACATTCTTTTGTTCAAATTTTTCAGAAGACAAGTTAAAAAGTATCCCAACATCTTCTATAGCTAAAAAAAGAAGCCTCTTCCCCTACTTTTAAATTGCTAACTATCCTGAAATGCTCTCATGATTGCTTCTTGGAAAGAAGACCAAGTGTCTTTATACAGCTTTTAACATTTCCCAGAACTTATTCAAATTGTGTTTATCTAATACAGGAATTAGAGATGGAAAGAGGGGCTTAAGGATTCTTTCTTAAAGTTTACTCTCCCGTTTTTGGCATAGTACTTTTCTTGATACAATTATGTGAAATGTGATCTCAAGTCTATTTATTTTCTGTTCTAGCCATTTCCAGTACTTGTTATAGCTTGGATTTACTCATGATAGCAAATTTCCGGGGGGTTTTGTTGCTCTGTATCAATGTTTAACATTTGAAATTGATCGTCCTCTCCCCATTGCTCCACAAAGTTCTACTGATCTGAGTGGTTGGTAATACTTGGAAATAAAAACAGATGCATGTAAAACACCAGTTTTTGTCATCATGATTATATACCTCTAGCAGATTACTCCATTCCTTTTTTTTTTTAATGTTTTTATTTTCTATTATCTTCTTTGGAAGAGTTTAATTGAAGCTACTGAGATCCTAACTTTTCTGATTGTCTACCATCAAATAGTTTAATAGGCACTAATTCTGAGGTATCATTTACGAGTTTTATAGGGGAGGCACTACAATTTAGAGCGTGTATTCATGTCNCTATTTTTTTGCTCATTATTATATTCCTCTTTGAGATTTCTCCATTCCTTTTTTTTTTTTTTTTAATGTTTTTATTTTCTATTATCTTCTTTGGAAGAGTTTAATTGAAGCTACTGAGATCCTAACTTTTCTGATTGTCTACCATCAAATAGTTTAATAGGCACTAATTCTGAGGTATCATTTACGAGTTTTATAGGGGAGGCACTACAATTTAGAGCGTGTATTCATGTCCAAGATAGTAATTCAGATTCGTCATTCTTCATTTTTCAAATTGGGTTTCCCTTATCAGAATCAGAGAAATGTTTCTGTTCCACTAATATATGACTATATGACTTCTAGTCATCTTACAGTCTTCCTTTCTGATGTCCTGCTACAACTTAGCTGAGTAAATTCCATAAAAGCTATAAATGACGCAGAGAGTAAGTGGCCTAATTCAAGTCCTACCGCTTCTCATCTGTGTGCTAATATTTCCACAGAACTGAAATACAGCAAATGGGAATGCAGACAGATGTCATTTCTGGTCATACCAAAGATGTATTTCTTTCTCACCACTCTTAACGTCATTTCTATAGAGGGTGCCATCTCAGTTATCCCTTTTCCTTGCCTATTATATCATGCTATACATTTTGACGGTGAGCACAGATTAAGAATAAAATAGCCTGTTTGGATTTTACAGGTATGTACCTTTTACCACTGCAAACAGCATAAATGTCATGGTATACAAAAAGAATTTTGCTATTTTGAATAAAGAATTTGTGTGTATGTTCACTTGTGTTGCACAAGACTGTCAAACAGGATTCTCTAAGCATTTCTATGAAATTATGTTTTCTGAATTGTCCATCTCTGGGGGTGCAACTATGAAATTCCTCTTTGCTTTCTTCTCTATATCTCTTCTCTTTGGAAAGAATATAGTAAAAAAGTTCTGTAGTTCTCATGCTGCTTGTACTGTGGACTGAGAAAAGATCATTATATTTTTCTCCATAGCTTCACCTCTCATGCCTTTATTTTCTGTAAGGAAGAGTCTATTGTTTTACATATCTTTCCCAACATTCTTAGATTTAAACATTAGCAAAATATGGCATAACTTTGATAAAGAACCATAGTGTAAATTGTCATACATATGTACATAAACTGCACCCTGCTGCACCACTGGCTGTTTTAAAAATGTATGCCTTGTCTGTCACTATGGAAGATTACAATATAGCATTAAAAGCGAGAGCTTTTGTCACAGCTAATGATGTGCCACATCAATTTAAATCTTTTTTCCTGTTGGCTCTGTAGGACAACTTGTGTGTAATGTCAAAAATCAGTTATAGTATGGGAAAAAGAAACTATTTCACAATGGCACACCTAAACTGAAGCACACAGTTACCTGCTTCTGCTTTCCCTCCCACAGCTTGTTCAGAGGCACATGCATTCCTTTGGAGTCAAAGCATGAACGTGTGATAAACTGCACCATTTACCTGCCAAATTGTTTTAGAGGTTGGAAACATAGATAGCAGAAGTTCATGTCTGGATGGCACTTTCCTGCCCATCCCCCAAACACTGTATATTTTTGCCCTTTCCATTGGTTATTTTATCTCCTCTATACTATAAAACTTGCACATGTTCCGCTCTTTTTCTTGTGCAATCTGTAAAGCATCTGGGTCCCACACAGCACACCACTGACTCAAAGAGCATGCAAGCTTCTTGGCTAGCTTCCTTTTTTTTTTTTTTAGTACAACAATGCTACAGATTTTGTGAGACTCAGGAGAGACAAATTCCACAAATGCCAGCACCTTAATTCTGAATGTGGGTGACCCCAACTTCTAGAACAAGAAAGATGCAAAAGCATCCTCAGAAGTATGCAAATTAGGTACTTGTAGAAGGATTTACACAGTTCTAGGGATGTTCTTGAAGTGGGGAATCCAGGACTGACCAACAGGTCAGAGTAAGAAGGGGCCTGCACATACATTTGGATGATTTCCCTCAGACAAGTTCAGTGGAGAACTTTCAAATTAACCAGTAGAAAACCTGGAGTGAGACCGACAAGACTGCTCCACATTGACCACTGTCTTTATTATCACTGTGCCAGAAAGAACAGTGCCAGAGTGAGTCTGTGAATGCAACTATTCTGTGAAGTGAAATACTGCATGCAAAGGGATATATGAAAACCACATTTCCTTGTTCTTACTTGGTATGTGTGGTCAAAACTGGATTCCAAGTAAAAGAGAAAAAACAGATTATTTACTTTCTCTTTTCCCAAATGCTGTTTCTCTCAAAACATCATATATACACATGTAGGTTACAGGCTGAAGTGTATATCTTTGAGAATACTCAGTCATCTTTTTAATAAATGAGTGATGCCAGTTGAAAGATAAAATATGTATGTCTTATATTGCAAAAATATAGATTTTATCTCCACAGATAGCAAGTTCCTATGCAAATACTAAGTTGACAACTGAGGTTTGTGGGCTGAATTGGTTTGTTCTGGTAATCTTCTTGCTGTGATAGAAAGAAATCTGTTCTGCTGTTAACCTTGTCTTTGAGTTCCAAGCTTGCAGAAGCTGCCCAAATTTCCTCTCCAGTTGGACAGTTTGTTCTGTGCTCTAACAGTAACCAGAATCCTGTCAGTGCTGCTGAGAGTAAATTGTCTCAACTATTACTTCTGTGATCCAAATGCAGCATTTGCTAGCATTTCCCTTATCTTCTTCTGCTCCTACAAGTGATGCTTCCAAACTTTTTTAGAGAGGGAAATCAACAGGGCAGTAGGTAGAAAGGCAAACTCTAACTTGTATTCGGAAGCACTCAATTCTTTCTGTACTGTTCTGCAAATTACCACTGGAAAAAAGAAAGAGGTTTTTAGTGGGATCCCAACAGTCTTCCCTTCTACTTTTGTACATACAAAATAATAATGTTCTCTAGATTTCCTTACTTTAAAACAACTCCAACATTAGCAACTGGATCATTATGATAAACTGTCCTTTAAAATAGTATGACAAAATATCTTTCCAAATGGACATTTTTTTTGTTAATCCCCTTATTTTGATATCAAAGAAAGTGCGAGTAGGGAAGATGGTGTTTCTCAAGAGGAGAAGCGTGGACTGGTATTTACATCCTAGCTGGAGAGAAACAGTGCCCAGAAAGCTGGAGAGTCTGACACAGTGCATTCCACAATCCTTGTGTTACTTACTTTATGATTATAATAAGTCATAGAAGAATTACCCAGTTCCTATCAGACAACTAGTATGTCTGATAGCTACAGTATCCCTCTTTCCTTTGGTCTATTTTAATAAATTGCTTTTAGTACACCATGCCTTGATGTACAAGTCAGCAAAGTTGGGAAGCTGTAGATGCTTTAAAGGGTTGAAGTCCCTGAAAAAAACCCACATGAAACCAAAAAAAGACACTCTAAATCAAATCATTTGTCTCCTAATACGCACATGGAAGAGCAGTGTCTGGTGTCAAATGCCTCTCAGTATTGCTTGCTTGTCTTGCACAAACTGCAGTGCAAATATCTCTTATTTCTCTTGCTTATATTCAGCTGCAGGGATGACAGAGCACTAGTCATACCCAGATTTCATTACCCTGATATTTCATACAAACATTTTCTGATTTATTCTTACAGATATGGTTCAGGAAGTAAAGCATTTCCCAGTAAACTCTTATGTCTTTGCAACTGTAGATAACAGTTCCGGTACGATCCTCCACATTCAGCCCCTGAAATTCAGACTACTTCAGATACAGTGACAGTGCTTGTCACCTCTGAACAGTGTACCTACTAACAATTGCTTCACAACATTTCCAGCATTGTTCAGCCCACCATGTTAGTACCAGAATGGTTTGCTGTTGAGCTGTAGCAGATCAGACTTGTAGCCTGACAGACATTTAGTTCCATGTGGAGGAGGAGGAGGTGAGGTGAGGAGGAGAAAGAGGTGAATTCATCATGCCTCCAAGATGTTCTGGAGCTACTGTTGAACAGGCAGAAATTGCATGGGCACCACAACATATTAGGTTTTTGCACTAAGCAGAGGAAGACAGGCATCATGCACTGAGTCTGGACAGTTAGTCATAAGGGTAACAACCTTGCAAACTTCCAAGATGGAGTAACTGCTGATAACCTATCATTCCCACAATTTAGAGCACAGCAGCACTGTTCAATTACTACCTTCTGCTCCAGCAGGAAAATCTCATCCAATTGACCCATTTAGTTCCACTACTGGAAGAAACAGAAAAGAGGAGCATCCAGAACTGTAGATGCTCCAGGAAAGACAGCATATATCAAAGCAACTTTTCCATAAGCTAAGAAATCACTTTCCTAGTGTTACACCATTGAACAGCTCTCAAATTTGTTAGTTAAGTACTGCATATCTTAGGACAGTTGTCCAGGAGTCCTCATATCAACCTATGCAACAAATATGAGTGGTATAGGGAGTGCCAAACTGAGGTGTAAGGATTCACAGGTACAGAACAAAACCAGGACACAGTAACACGCCTCAGACTGGAAATATACTAAGCAGTATTTAGAAAGAAGTTAAGGGCCAATGAAGTCATCTGAAATCTAAGCACTGCCAGTAAACATCATTTGGAAAAGATATAAAATTATTTTCCTTTTCTTTTCTTTTCTTTTTTCTTTTCTTTTCTTTTCTTTTCTTTTCTTTTCTTTTCTTTTCTTTTCTTTTCTTTTCTTTTCTTTTCTTTTCTTCTTTTCTTTTCTTTCTTTCCTTTTCCATTTTCTTTCCTTTTCCATTTTCTTTCTTTTATTTTTCTTTCATCTTTCTTTTTTTTTTTTCTAACCCACCCTATTTGAATATGATGGATTTATTTTCTTACAAGTGCAAAGGTAGCCTAAAGACTCATGTGAGATGATTCACTGAGGCTTACCCTACTTGTAATGTGTATGTGAGAGAGAACATTTTTCCCCATCCTAGCCACACTCACAAAGACAGTCCAGCTGTTGGTTTCTTTCACAGCAAAGGATCAGTACATATTGCTTTACATTTTCTGGGCTGGTCATGCAAGTAAGAAAGTAGCTTAAAGACTGTGTAAGTTAAAGTTGAGATTCTCCAAAGCATCCACATATCATGGGGCTTACGGTTTTCATTGAATCATAGCTTAGTGACTTTAAAGGCCAGAAAGGAACATTAGATCACAGATCTAACCTGTACACTGCACTTAATTAAACTTCAGTTACTTACTCCTGTGCTGAGCTAAGTAACTTCTGTTTGCCTAAAATTTATTTTCTATAAAATGCACATGCACTTGATCTGAAGACTTCAAAAGAGAAAGAAACCACTGCTTCCCTCACTATTTTATTCATGTGGTTAATCAAACTCCTAGTTGTAAATGTATGCATTATTCTAATTTGAGCTTTTGTGGTTTCAATTCACAGTCATTGGTCCTTGATATGTTGTTTTTGTTTTTATTTTTCTTTTAGAACAGTTATTTTGTTCCCAGTATTTTCTTCCCTTGGAAGTGTGCATACACAGTAATCGAGAAAACTTCCCAAACTTCTTTCTGATAAACCAAACAGATGGTGTTCTTTCATCCCTCATTATAAGATTTTCTAGTCCTTCAATCATTTTTGTGGTTCCCTTCTGTACTTTCTCCAATTTATTTATGTTTTTTTTAAGTAGACAACAGAATTACAGGGAAGAATCCAGTGTTCATTTCACAGCACCATACAAAGAATGCAGTTAGCCACCCTTTCACCCTATCTACTCCTGTTCAATACTCCCTGCTTATATGTATATGGATTTTCCATCACCCTTTTTGCCGCAGCATGACCAGAGGAGCTCACACAGCTTCTTGTCTTCTGTTTCTTAGAATTATTTCCTTCCAGTTTCTTGGCCCCAAAGCTTTCTTTACCATAACTTGTCTTGTGTCCATAGCACACTGGACTTATCTGAATAGAGCTGACACAACAGATATCAATTGGTCAGTTTACCTATTTCCATTTTCCCAAATGTTACTGCATTTAGTATTGCTATGAAATCCAAACTCCTGGAAGAATGTGATTCTTCAAGAACTTTCCCTTTCTTCTAAAAAAGTGAAGTAACTGTCCTTTTTGTTTGAAGATGTGCCTTGTTGGATGTGAAACATTAGGGACTATAAGTTATGTTTTAAAAAATTAAAAATATTTGATTTATGAAGCCTTGTACTTCTAAAATTAATGTATCTTTTTTAATTAGAAGGCTGAAGTGATTGTTTGAAGAGTATAACAAAGGGCAATGGAGAAGACTAAAAGCAAATGAATAAATAAAGGGAGAACATCAAAATGTATAAAGAGCATAAAATTGGAGGGAAAAAAACAACCTGTACTCCTGGTTACTTAATACCAGTAACAGAATACAAAGAATAGATATGAATGTTCACACCTGTGATTTTATTTCTCTCGTAACAGACCTTATCCAGACATAACTGTAGAAATAGCAACTGAACTAAAAGTATACATAGGTAGTGGAGAATTAGCAGAAGAATACATCTTGGGCAAGAAAAGTTCCATGAGCCAAGCTGTAAATTTGTATTATGAATGGCTATGACTGCAGTGCCACACTGATTTTATTCCTGAGTAATATTACAGACTGGAGTGATCTATAGCACAACAAAGTTCATGCCATGATGATTGAGACACTTTTTAAGAGATCAAAAAAGATAAACTAAATGACAAAAAAAAAAAATCTCTTTAAAAAGTATGTTTCCATTTTATTGGAAAATAAAGCCACTCTCACTCAACTTTCCTATGTACTATGCTGTTTTTAAAGCTCTGTGTTTTATTTAAATTACTCAGAATATGTACTGAGATACAAACAGATGTTTCTTTCCTCTCAGTTACTAAATAGGCTTCAGGAATTTACTGAAGATGCACACAAAATCTGCTGTGATTTCTATCGGCCAGACAATTTTTATGTTACATCTAAAAAATAAACTTACACATTGCATAAAAGGGAACAACAGCCACAATGAAGGCATTTATAAATAAATATTTGCTCACTCTGTTCATTTTAAAAAGGTTTAGCTATGGATTCTACACATTTCAGTATACCAACTCTGTGTTGTATGAGGAAGAGACACAGAGAAGTAAGATTTGCATGGAATAATCCCTATAGAAACCAAAAGACAGCTTAATTCCTTTATTTGTCTTGGGAATCTAGAATTCCAAATAAGATGCTGTTGTTCTGATGTTCTTGCTACACAAAATTTGACACAAAAAAAACATACGCAAGTGAATCACATTTCAAAGTGAATTTTCATTTACCTTTGCACTACTGAGAGCTGAGATCTTGGTGCTAATAACTGACAACATTTAGGCAGAATGAGGTAAAGCAAGCTACAGAGAATGAGGCACATATCTGGAGCTAATCAGCAGGATTTCAGACTGAAACAGTTGTAAATAAACTGAAACTAACCGTTTCAATTGTGAGTAAAATCTTTTTCAAACTAAACCACAACAGAACCAAATTACATTTCACAGTGAGGAGAATTTGTTAAAGAAGTAATTTGACCATAAGTAGCCAAAATAAGAGGGACGTGATTGTTTTAGTAAAGACATGCTAACAGGCAAAAACAAGCATCCCAAGACATCCACCAAAAGTGAGCAATAAACAGGCAATAACTGGTTCTGAATAAACAAAAAGCTTCTGGAACTGCAGTCTGAGTGTGCTGTCTCACTTTTGGTAACAGAGAACAGGAGGCGATGAAAGCTTATTTGCAAATGGCATAGAAATTAACTCAGATCAGTTACCCATGACTTTACATTTGTCAAACTGTTAAATATACATATATATACGACAAAACTGTGAGGGCATTGCAATTGATAAGAAAGTGAGTATAAAAATGACTTTCTGTTAATTCAAGATACCAACACATCTGCATTTAAAGTTGTGGATTTATACTAGAGGCATTCTCTCTGTTCATCAATAAAAAAGGAAGAAAGGAAAAAAATGTGTATTTTTTAAACATCAAAAATAATAGTGAAACAATCCCTGGCAGAAGAATGAGAGAACTATGAAACAGTGAAGTAACAAGCAGAATCAAAAGAGTCCAAGAGTTTGTCTGAGAGGTACTCTACAGATTATGCTTGGGGAGGAAGAAAAGACAAGATGACAACTATGATAGTTCTTTCACATACACCACACTGAGCACTATGCATGTTCCCAGGCACATTTAACTTTCCTTCATTCAGAATGTGTATGGCTCTGCACTGAGGGAATCACAGTGGTTAGAACTGTGGTGAGATCACCAAATACAGAAACGGCACGTGCAAAACTGAAAAAATCTTCCTGATCATGAACAGAACTGTGGTGCAAAGCCAAAGCTCCTCAGCTCCTCTGCTTTCAGAGCGCTATCTAAAGCCCAGAAAACAAAACAGAACAAAACAAAAAACTAGCAAGAGGTAAGCTTCAGTTGATTAAACAGTTATGAAATACACATGAAAGCGCTTTGCACATGATGGAGCCAAAGCATTCTGGTATTTCATAGCTCAAAGAATTGCCCCATGGGAAATTAACGCTACTGAAGAAGGGAGTGTGAAGATGAACATATGTTTGTTAATTTTGTAGTAGTAACAATACTGAAGTAACAACTTAATATACAAAGGATTATGTCAATATTTATGTGTGGTGTCTGAACGCAGCCAGTGTGCACAGTCTGATCCAAACATTCACATGATACAAGTTTTGCTGTCTCCCCTGACACTCCATCCAACTTTGCACCATCCTGTATGGGCACGCATGGGTAAATCATCTGTAGCACCTGAACAGGGATGTGTGGAGATGTTTGGTGAGACAGTGACCCAGCATCAAGGAAAGGGGATGTTATTTTCCTCCAGAGATCACTTTTTATGTGAGAACTTCTAAATGTAAGTAATATTAAATATCAAATTTTGCTCTTCCCGCTGTGGAGAGTATTAGCTCTGGAGTTTCATCCAAATTCCAGACCAAAATTTGCTTTTTTAATATTAAAAATGACCACCTATTTCCAAGTTGCCTAGAAAATTCTTTTTTTTTTTTTTTCTCTGAGACCATATAGCTGCAGCTTTGCATAGCTAAACAATTACAACATTCCTGCAACCTCAGCACTGATGACAAAACGAAAGAAATGAAATTGCCACTGGACAAAAACTAAATAACAGTTAAAAACTGCATGGACTCTACAGAATGGAAAGTGTTACTT
Organism: Odontophorus gujanensis; assembly: GCA_013399175.1. Classification (NCBI taxonomy): domain Eukaryota; kingdom Metazoa; phylum Chordata; class Aves; order Galliformes; family Odontophoridae; genus Odontophorus; species Odontophorus gujanensis. The sequence goes on from VXAB01012770.1 coordinate 170,959, forward strand.
GGTGTAGAATACCTTACTCTCTTTACTGCCACAAACCAAAATCCTGGGTCACAATTTCAAGTTCGTACTCATCCTTCATTTGCACACGTAGCCTCACATTAGATAAATACGAATTTGTCACATCTCAGCCTAGAATTGCTACTTCTACTAAATTTTCCAGTGGTAGTTTGACCACAGATCACACAAGTACCTTGTAAGAGGTGAGGATGAAGAGGCTGGTGAGCAGTAAGAACAGCCGTCATCTCATCATGGTCGGAAGGATGTATATACTCATAAATGCTATTACCAGTAAGCTCCACCTGTGAAGAGACACGTAACACATGAAGCAGTGCTACCGCCCATCTTTTCTTTCCTATCCCCAAAACATTCCTCACTGATCTGTGTAAAATGTAGCTAGGTAACTGCACACCATTTCTTAAACATAAATTGAATGTATCAAAACTGTGTTCCAAATTATACCACTTAAACTGAATTAATTCCTTCTTCAGAAGTAACTTACAGCATAGGGGCTTTTGTGGGAATGTCTGGTGATGATCTGAGCATATAAGAGCTGCTCACGATGAATGAAGTGACAAACTAGAGCAGCTGTAGAAATGCTAGACGACTACAAAATGTGATAAAATCTCTAAATTCTATTAATTTCTCTCAGAAAGACAGATATCAAATATATATATATATATATTCACAGGTTTCCAGAAGTTATCACCTGCATTCAGATAGCAGCAGAGCCTTCAGAGTCAAACTGCTAGACATAGGTACTTCTTTTGTGTTATGTTTTTAGAGTGGTCATCCACCAAATTCAACACACAGTACTAGAGAGAGTTCAGAACATTAACCAGTGAATTCCAAAGACAGACTTCCACAGATTTTCATGGGTACTGGCTTGCCTTTGCTGCTTTAAGTAAACATACACAGAAAACAGACTAGGAGATCTGTCCTAAATATTTGTATTCCCTCTTCTCGCTCATACTTGGCTTGAGCAGGAATGTATTTCTGTCTTTAGCACTGTTGTATCCATAATAACTGTTGCCCCAAAAAAATGAGTGGCATGCACCGTATGCCCTTTTTGCAAACTCTATTTGCCACGTATAAAACTCACCAACAAAAGTCTCCAGATAGATGCAGTAATTGATTTAAGGAGTGAACCAACACTTTGAGCCTGTGTTTTAAATTAGTGTCAGGCTGCCCAATTGTTCACTGTGGCCTGATGTGCCTTGGGCCCCCAAGATCAGAGACAGCTGAGAGGTGAAGTAATTTAACCTATTCTTCTGAGCCAATCCTACTGATTTGCTAAGATGTGTGAGTTGCTTTTTCTTTGGAATAAATGAAGTTGTCTACCCCACAGAGCAATCTTTTTCTGAAAATGTTTCTCATAGTTCCATTTTCTGCATTATTCATGGAATGTGTCTTCCCAAGACTATGCAAACTAACCTTTTTTTTCTAGCCCTCTATTCCCCACTTTTCTCCAAAAACCCCTCCCTGCAAAAACAAAAACACCAACACTGACCCGATTTTCTAACCAAAGTAAAATTTCACTGAGTAAGAGGAAAAATAGAAAGAGAAAAAAGAAAGAAAGAAAGAAAGAAAGAAAAGAAATAGAGAAGAGATAGAAAAAAGATGACAGAAAAAAGTAAGGGGGCAGGATGAAGAGAGGAGGGGATAAAGAAAGAGGAAGAAAGAGGTCTTCGTACCTTTTGGTATGAAGACATTTTTGCAAGTACAACGCCAAACAATCTGACTGACAATATCAACTGTAGCAACTCAGAAGATCTTATTCCATCATTGCTATTACTAAGCGTAATTATAACCACACTGACATGTGTCTACTCTCTTAGAGGTGTAACATGGATATCTCTTGATTTTCTGAAGGTGACTACCTATTTCAAAAAGACCACTCTCTCAGAAGTACATGTTATTTCACAGGATCCACAGGACTGGGCCCAAAATCACATTTTTATTGAAAATGTAATTTGCATCGCAGTACTTATGCTTAGAATTCAAAAACTAAAGTACTTTGTTAAACTAAAAACTAGCTTTTCTCATTATGTACATAGGAATATTTTCTACTCTGATGCATGCATTTGCAAGCCCTGCAAAATCAGCAGGAGGTGAACACAGAATACTGAAACCAGAATTCATTGTAAAAATACTAGTGGAAACATAAAGCCATCAGCAAAGAGACGGGGTCTAAATAAGAGTCAAATTACCAAAATATGTACACATAATCTTGAAACTGACCGCAGTCTCCTGCTACACATAGTACATCCATACTATTTTAAAGCCTACAATGAAACACTGAACACTGAAAAAAAAAGTATATGGTTCAATTCATAAACCTTCTAAAATCCCATGCCTCAGGCTTATTGAACCAACTTCCTTGACGCAGCTTTTTAATATCTGTAAATACCTGCTTACTACCAAATATTGCTGTTTCCTACTAAGAGCTTTTTTATGTGTAACTCAGCTGCACATTTTTTTCTTGCCAAGAAACGATACATAATAAACACAGAGGACTAAGTAGATGGATTCTAGAGCAAATAATTACATATTTTGCCTTTCATATACTGATTTGATGAAAGTAAAATAAACTCCTAGGAAAGTTCAGATATTTGTGGTTAAATATTTTAAGATTTATCAAAAGCCAAAGATAAGCTCAGCTCCCTCATGGGCCCTGAATATGGTCCAGACTTTCAAAATGATTTCCTAAGAGGATCTTATTCTCCATTCTGTGTCCTTGGACTGCAAACGGAAGACGTATTTGGAGAATTGGAACCTATCTGTTATCCATGAGAAAAAAAGAGGCAAGAAATTGGCACAATCTCAGCTAGAACAAGTCAGTTCAACGACGATCTGAAGCCAACTGAAATTAGATGAAATTAGAGATCATAACAATCCATATTTACAGTATTTACTGAGTTGAGTGGAAGAGCTGATCAAAATCCAAACCCACAAATGTAACCAACAGGTCTACAAATGAAAATGTAGGTTTTTCAGAAATATTGTTTCTGATTCCCTGATATTGCAAGCAGTGAAACTTAATGTTTTTTTGACATTTTAAAACTCTCTTAATTACAGTGGTTAGTGAAGGGTTACTCAGAAGCACCAAGTTCCTTCTGCTTACATTAAATTCAAGATCTACTAGAAGATAAAGGCTACTGTAGTAGTTATCCAAGGACATCCTGCATAATATTTTGAAGTTGACTTTTTACTTAGTTTAAATATATATTTTAAAACAAATTGCACTTTAACTGGAAATTGATGTGTGGACTAGTTAATTGTCAAATTATTTAATAAAAAGGTCTTTCTATGCACACTCTAGGAGATTTTCTACAATCATCATCACTCTGGTCTCAGCTTGTATTGGCTGGAGCTCTATAAGAGCACTTGTTGAAAATATAGAGTGGGATTATGACTTGGTGAGGGAGACTTGCAGAATTTACTTCTACAGACCAATCTCATTCTTGCTGGCAAATCTTGTGGCAAAACTCCCAATGATTTCCAGAGAAGTAGGAACAAGAACTCATTTAGAACCCAGGGAAGAGTACAGAAATATCCCAGTATTAGTATATTAATTTCCTAGTGTTTAGGAACAGCCTAGAATTAGTCCTAGTATTGCTTAAAATTATCTCTTGAAAAACAGAGCACTGAGCAATAAATTAGATCAGAGGATAAAACAATATAAGAAAAGTGGGCAAAAATTACCGTCAATTTAGTTGTTCTTCGGATTTATAAATAAAAAGCTGTGTGCTGTTAAACTGCCGGAGCACGCAGTGGATTCATTCTAAAACATGTCCTTAAATATCATACCTCTGTGTCCTATCTGATCTATAGTTTTCTGGGGAGTTCAAGGATAGAGCCCATTAATTTACTTTGCTAAAGTTGCGTATTGAACTGAATTCAAAAAGCAGCATGACCAAAACCTTTAGCTTTCTTTAGCAACTTGTGCAGTAAGGGCTCATTGAGAGATGTGTGAAACAGAGAGGGAACAGAGTATGTGCAGAGGGCCGTAAGACCCTAATAGTTATAGATAATGAAAGCCTTAATGGTGCTTTCAGTCCCTTCTCCTCAAGTGTGGCAAAGTCTATTCTCTGTTCTACTGTCTTTCATTTCACCAGATGACTGGATAATACTGAGACCTGCAAGATTTGATTCCACAAAACAAACAAACAACAAACTAATAAAATCTGGACGAAATCTAGATCAGTTAGCTCTTATCAAACAGGCTATTGGAGTCTGTTTGGATATGGAGACTATACTCCAGCAAGGACAGATGGGAACATTCAGTCCTTTGGAACAATTGTACTGACTCAATGATTCTATTTAAGTGGTCAGCAACATTGTGGACCTTTTCAATATATTAGAGGGATAAAAACTTCTAATAAGGCTGCTGATTCAGAGAAGAAAATGTGGCCATTTGGAGGAAGTCCTATTTAAATGTGTACTAAACATTATGAAACAACTAATACTATGTTGTAACAGGCTCAACTGAACAAACTGCTTGAAATAGGAACGTTCCCTGGACACATTTTTATAAGTCAGCAGGAAAAAAAAAGAATGTATCCGTGCAGAACACTGATCTTCAAAATTACTTTTTCTAAAGGTGATTAGAAAAACAGCAATCACAATTGCTTTTGTATTTAGAAATGTGGTTTATGAGACGAAATATTTGCTTTTTCTGTTTATCACTATTGAGTTCTGTTTTTTCTCATAGCTACTAATTCTAATTCCACTACAGAAAACACACATTCAAAGAACTTCACAGTTTTTCAAACAAAAATATTTATTAATACCAAGGTAAAGTACGTATACTCGGCCCCTTCTCTGTTCCCCAGACACTTTGTCTGAAACATAACATCTTTATCTCTCTCTCATCCTCATCTCAGTCTTTTTCTTCTCCCTGCTATTAATTTTTCACTTAATTTTATTTACATCTGAGAAGTATTACAGCCGCAATTTGTTTTGAAGAAACTATTCTGCTTCTTGCAAGTCTCATCCAGGGCCCAGTGAAATTGATTAGGAGCTTTCCTATTGGACTTCATCAAGATTTAGATCAGGTGCTAACAATGAAATTGTGCAACACGTTTATACACAAACGTATGGAAACTTGCACTCTGCAATAAATTGTCTGCTTGCCCTCATGTCTATCCCAAGAAAGTAAAAAATTAAAAATATCCCTCTAAGAAAAAAAAATCAACAATAAAAAGCTCTTATACTTCTTGTGCAGAACAGTAGTAAACTGAGTTTTATGAGTTCTATCACAACCATATAAAACGCTTTACTGAAAAGACCACTGAGCTGGAAAAACTCAGGAAAAACTACCTTGAATTCCATGTGAACGCTCATAAATCTGACCCCTTTTCTTTTTTTTCCTAAAGAACGTTTACCATAAAACTCATGTTCCACATCAGATTTCCTCTCTATTTCATAGCAAGTCTCAATCTCTTATACAATCTAAAATGTATAGCCTTGAATTCTAAACTTCATTTCAGTCGTATAGCATTACCACACAGGCAAGAGGTTTGTGTTTCAAGCTCTACATATATCTTTAATTTGCAATATCATATTATTTATTACCCTTCTTAAAGGTAATGAGGAGTAAAATACAATGAACAAGAAAAGACATAAAGACAGTCGTGATGTGATTGTAAGTAAATGAAAACCGAATATTTAAGTAGGGCCATTCATCAGAAAACGAAGCTGAAGCTTCAAATACCCCTAAAAAGTGATGACTTTCTATATAAACATCCAGATTCTAGTGTTAGGTTCCAAATGCAGCATCCACATTTAACAGATGGACAAAATAAATCAGTCCTACCTGAGATAAGCCAAGATGTACAGACGCTGTTTCTGAGATGTACATTATTTTGCCATCTGATGCTACCACAAAAACAAAGCCATCCAAAGTCTGTAGAAGAGAAATATCTAGATTAAAATGAAAGCATTCTGTTTAAATCATTTACATTGAAAAAGTGTTCCAGGTCTTTTGAATTAAGATTGTTACCCAGCTTAAAGAGCAGCAAACATCGTAGTTCAGAAATAGAAACCTTTTTCTGAAGCTGTTCCTACAAACTCTATATGTGCACACGTTGTGAAATCCAATTCATTCCCCCCACAGATGCGAGCTTTACTGCTCATTTTAAGTTAACATTCTCCTGTTGATTCTGGTTATTTTAGTACTTAGCACAAATCCTGAGCTATGTGGTGCTTAGGGGAAAATCTAGTACTACACAAGCCACTTTTTATGGTATAATTGGCAGATGCAGCTTACCACTATTTACAATATATTTAATGATACCATAAGCAATGCTTTGAATTTCTTTGACTGTATTTTTATTGATGTATTTCTGAAGACAGGATTGTTTGCTAAGTAACGAGGTGAACTTACATAGAAAAAAAAGTAATCAAATCAACATTGAAAACTATCTCACACCTGAAGAAAGACACTTAAGCTCATTAACTCACATGCCCAGAGTTTGGGAACCTCAGCTAATGGCAATATGTGATGCAGATTCTTATTGATGGGAATATTAAGTGGATGGTAAATAATATTTATGTAAGGAAAAACTGAAGTCTGTGTCATGTATCATCAATGTAAGAAAAAATAACTGGCCAAGATTAGGACACGTGACCTATTGATTTGGGGAACCTTGCTTCTTCTGTGCCCAAAGTCAGGCATTCTTTCAAGAGTATCTGATTCTTTCAGTCAGAAAGTATCTACTATCTCTGGTCAATTTTGGAAGCCTCGATCAATATGTACCTGTGAACATTATTGGAAAAGATATTTGGATTAGAAAAGTTCTTTTTGCAGCACATAGATATAGCAGACTCCAATTTTAATTCATATTTTAAGTTACTGAACGAGGAGGGAAGCAATAAAATCCTGAACTTCGTGCTCCTACACTGCTGCCCCCATAAAAATATATATATATTCCAAATTATTCTCTGGCCTACTGACTCCAAAGCATGTAATTGAAACCAGATTACTCTTTGCCTTTGCTTTTTTATTCTTCTTTAGACAGCAAATTTTGTAGCAATATTACAATGAGAGATAAATTATTGCATCTTTGAACATCACTTTTCAACTGAACAATGTCATCCTGTAATTGTCCTGTGGTTGTTCTCCCCTCACTCCACTACACAGTGCTACAGGTCCACCTTCCCCTACAGAAAAGTATGTCCAAGTTGAAACATCCCTTATAAAGTTTCAGTCTAAGAATCCTTTAAAAAGCCTACAGTAAATTTGCTGCTGCTATGAAAGCCTTAAGCTGATGTAATTCGCAAATAAGTGAACGGTAAAATGAGTATTACAGGTGATGAACATATATTATTTGATGCCAGGCTGACGGGGGAGCAAGTGCACCAGCAGCAACTTTTGTGCTGTCGCTTGATAAGGATTTTGAAGGCAGACCGATGGCTGTGAACCTGCAGCTTGAAGCCCGTCAGGAGTACGTGGGAGCTGCACTTCCAGACGACCTCGCACATCACAGCCGCCCCCTGAGCCTGAGGGGCCGGGGCTGAGTGGGCCGCCCGTCGGAGAGGGGCTCGAGCCCCTCACAGTGCGCCTGTTGAGCTTTTATATCCCCCTCGAGCGCACGGTGAAAACAACGCCGGCTCTATGACCAGAAATTAACCTCCCGCCGTAAAACCGGCCGTTAAACGATTACGGTTTACTAGGTCTTTAAAAGCGGGAGGAAAAAAATCCTCGCAGTATTAAAGTCCACATATTTGGGGGGGGGAAAAAAAAAAAAAAAGGACCTAAAAATAATAATAATTATTTTTTCCTCCGGCTGGCACGCACTGGGACTTCCTAAATTCTCCCACATAGTGAGGATTGAGAAGAACTCCAGCGCAGATCGGCGGGACTCGAGCGCTGTGTTTTCAGGTGCTAACGCCAGCAGATCGAACCCAGATGTGCCTCCCGCCCCCGAGGAACGCGTCCGCTACCTGAAGCAAGTGGGATCCGAGCTCCTTGGCCACGTTATCCAAGGGCCCTATCCTGCTCGGCTGTCCCCAGGCGTCGCCCAGACCTGTGAGGGAACGAGGAGATGTTCAGAGAGGGGCGAGGAGCCCGACCGCCCTCCCTCCCGTCGCCGACCCCGAGCTCCCTGCATCCCACCCGCTCCCTCCACCCCCGCCCCGGCAGGAAACTGCTCTTTGTGTGTGGAAATGCCTCCAAGGGGACTCCCACTTTCCCTGGAGTGCCCCCCGCCCGCCATATGGCGGCCCGCGTGGCCGGGGCACGGCAGCCGCGCAGCAAGAGAGCCCCGGGGTGAGCGGCTGCGGAGCGTCGCAGCCCCGCCGGCATCGGCCATGAGCGGACAGTGCGGGTCGGTGCCGAACTCCGGCCCCGCTGACCCGGACTGGGTGCGCAGCGGTGCTCTGGGCGTCTCGGCCTGGGGTTTCGTTTGTTTGTTTGCTTAGTTGGTTGTTTGCATTTCCTACATGAGAACCAGTGGTAGCAGCGGTGCTAGCACCAGCGGAGGGGTAGGCGCGTCCACGTAATGCCTACTTTTTGGAGAGGAAGGAGTAAAGAGGTCTTAAGCTCTCAGAGCCCTTCTACACGGGAAAAACGCGGGCGGTGGAGGCACAGCTCTTCAGCCCAGACAACCTTCACCGCTGCTAACGGGGAAAACTTCAGTACAGCCACAAAACCGGGCTGCGTGTTTTCCTCCTGCTGTCTCTCACCGACCAGGTGCTTTGTAACAAAACTCGCACTCAGTCGGGGAAACGAGAGGACGCTGCACTCGGGTGGAAGACGCTGCCCTGCACTCCGATGTGGGGTGCGTTTGCAGAGCCCACACGGAGCCGCGTCTCCCTCGGCGATGGTGGAGGCGATGGTAGCTCGACTCTGCGCTCCCCCCCTCGGGGCCGGCGGTATCTCCCACCGGGCAGGTGACGAGGAGGACGCATAGCTTCGCTACCCGCGGGGCAAGCACCGAAGAGCCTGCGGCAAAATGGAAAAGGGACCCGGGGCTGCTCGGAAGTACTCTGCACGACCCCGCTGGCTGGCCCACAGCAATGCCTGAGGCCAAGGTCAGCCCCGAGGGAGCAGCTCGCCTCCTGCCGCGCTACCCCAGAAGCTCCCTCCAACACGCGCTGCGAGCGGTGACACCTTTTTGGGTTCAGGGAAGGGGCACTTTCCTTTCCTTTTCCTTCGCTAAAAGCAACGTTTGACCACGGGTGGGAAATGTACTTTAAAGAAGCAAACGAAAAGTCGCGCTTTTCTACCACCTTTACCCAATCTGAAGTTTGAAGACGGTTCCCAAACGCCTAAGCATTCGACAACGTTTCTTTTATTATTATTATTATTTTCCGTTTCCTATTTTTCTCCCCACTCTCTTTCAAAGGACCGCGGGGACACCCCACAGTCTTCTTCTCGAGGCGGTAATGCGCACACCACGAGCTCAGTGCCGGCGCTGCGCGGAGTGCCCTCATTTCGATGCCCATGTGCGACGGTCGGGAAGCGTTGTTGTGACCCTCAGTGCCATGAGGGTTCGGCTAAACAGCACCGCCAAACCCCAGCGTGTTTAGAGGTTATTTTTCTAAACCGGCCTAAAACCTCCGCTTCCGCAGATACTTTTTTCTCTTTTTTTTTTTCCTTTTTTTCCCCCCTTTGAGATTTTAAATTGGGGTTACAATTGCGAGCCCTCATCAAACGTAAGAGCGTTTGGGGGATCAGGCTGACATTCGCCTAAGCTTATTTTAAAGCCAATAATTTTGTCGTTTAATCCAGCAGCAGATCGGTTTGGAGGTGGAAGCGAAACGAATAAATCCGACGTTCGGCTGAAGGAGTGCCGCACATTAACTCCTCTTCCTACAGATTCGCCGCTGTGCAGCTTTCGTCCCGGACACATATGGATGCAATACTCCGCGGCGCTCCCCCTGCCCCGCCAGCAAATAATGCACATTTTCACTCACTGCCCTGGACCGGGGCCAAAGGCGCTGCCGATACAAAGCGCGCGTTCTGCAAAGCTCCTTTACGAGACGGCAGCTCTCTGGGACGGCTGCGGCAGAGAAAGTGCTCCGGTGGCCAAGAAGGAAACGCTTAAAATGTCCCGTTTTGACACACATTATCTGGGACAGAGGTGCCTGTCTCGGTCGCTGATCCCGTCCCATTGGGAGCGGGATCCGTCTCCGACAGCGGCATCCCGGCGCGAGGAGTTCTGGCACGGGAACCCCGACGTAGCGGCAGCTCCCAGCGAAGGAGTACGAGGGGCTCCTCGTCCTCGACCTTCGGCAGCCCTGGGCTGACTCCCCCGACACTCACACCGCCTTCTGACACCTCTCACCGTCGCTTAGGACACTCACTGGGTGTCATTCCTCAGTTTCGGGGTAGGAGGGTGAATTAAACTGTAATAAGATCTAGAAGCCTTCAGAATCAATCCCCACCTTTGCTCTCCAGGCGTATATAAATTCGTACACGCGGAAGTGAAAGCCCGGTAGCTTTTCTGTTCGGGATTCTGCTACGAGAATTACTCAGCGATGTATTACGCGAGTATCGGATTGCCCTCTAACTCTGAGCATTTCCTTTGTGTCTACCGTATTGTTTCCCGGCTCCCCGGTGCGCGTGGTGCCCTCCTGTTATTCAATAGCCATCCTTCAACCTGGAGCAGCCACAACCCCCGGGATTTGAGGCGCTGCCTCTCCTGGGGAACCGCGTACTTCAGCCGGTGGGGAGAGCAAAAAGGGAAACGAGAGTGGGGCGGCGAGATGCCAGTTCGCCCCACACTCCGAGGGTCTGCCCCTTAGGCGAGGGCAGAGCCAACTCTCGTCCTAAAGCTCGTCCAAACCCGACGGCGGTCACTATTGGGAGGAAGACGGGTCCCAGGGGCCGGAGCCTCTGGGGATCCCCGGCGGGGGTGTGCGGTGCTTGAGGCGAGCGGATCTCGAGATGGGGAGGGCAGGCAGGAGAAGTGGGGATGTCTTGCTTTTATAGGGAGAGTTTTAACCTCCTGTCTGCGGGCTTCGGAGTAACCGGCGGAGCGTTGAAAAGTTTAAAAACGAGGGAAAAAGGGCAACTCCCAGAAAAAATAAAACAACAATAAAATGCCCTCCGGTACACCCGGTCATCCCCATCCCCGGCTCTCCTCCAGCAGCAGCGGATGGCCCAGGACCCTCTCCCCACGGGAAGCCGTGAGAGCACCGGGTGCGAAGGAGAACCGCCGCGCCGTCGGGAGCGGTGCCGCTACAGGCTCACATTCTCTTGAGATTTATTGATGTGATTAATTAATTCGTTAATAAGCTTCTCCCGAGTGTATGCGAAGATTAGGCGAAAGAGCGATAACGAGCCTTAATTTTCTTGAAATCTACGTTCATACATTCATGTTCCAGATTAAATAGAGAACGAAAACCCCGTTTGCTCCTTCCAATTTCTATTGCCTTAGAATAAGGAACAGGTCTCAGTTCCACTACTGGAGTCACTTCCTTGCGATTATGTTGTACAGAGCACAGCATATTTCGGGTCACTCCTTAAGCATCTCCATCCGGTTGGGATATCCTTCAAAGAGCAGTTTTGCCGTCGGTTTCGGAAACTACCTCGGGGCTGGGGGAGGTAGGGGGTCACA
>VXAB01012771.1:4120-30409 GCA_013399175.1 Odontophorus gujanensis
AGGGAAGGGAAGGGAAGGGAAGGGAAGGGAAGGGAAGGGAAGGAAGAAGGCTATTAGAAAGATTTGTAACAAGATTTGTAAGATTTTCAGTTATGATTATGTTCTATGGTAGTGTATTACTATCTGATATATGTTTTCCAGAATACTTTGAATGAAATACTGGTCTCAATCAATATGTAGTTTACAAAAACCATAGTAACATTTGGTATCCATTGATATTCTTGTTTACAGGTCCAGAAAAGTGGCTAAGCAGTAAGTTAACAGAGTTGGAATAGAACTCTAATTCTCATAGAAGAGCTGTCAAATTGGGATCCACAAAACTGGCAGGAAAATTATGGAGTCTCAGCAATGTTTATATGATGAAAACAAAGAAACTGATTCTGTCAAAAACTGTGCATAATACTTTTGCTTCTTACCTCCAAATATTGGTAAAAACAATAAAACATTTCTGAATTACTTTTCTAAATACAATATAGATATATACCACCCTTTTACAGTGTACATTCCGCAGTCTCTGGGCTCACCAAGAAATGGCTTGGTTGTGAGTTTTTTTCAGCTACAGAAACCTAATCTCCGGGTTGTGGAAACTTCTGTATCCTCAGGCAAAATATTCTAGTATGTTTTTGCCTTTTCTTGTTGAATTCTTTCTCATTATACCTAGGCCAAATCTTCCTTGATGCAATTTAAATCCACTGTATTTTCTTACCTGCAATGAATGCACAAACATATATTTTCTTCTCTGTAAGACCCTTTCACACAACTTTATGTTCAAATGAGTTCCACTACATCCGGCAAATAATTTTTCAAAGCCTCTTGCCCTGTACCTGTTCATTTCTAAATACATAAAACTTCTCATTTCTTCATGAGCTATACCACAGAATCACAGGTTGTGTAAAGTTTGTTACAGGTAGGAGTTGGATGGGACTTCTGCAGATCACTGAGTCTAATCTCCATGCTAAGTCAAGTTTATAGAATCATAGAATCATTGAATNGAATTAGAGAAAATCCTTATGTATAGGTTCATTTGAGGTGACAGAGAACAAGCTCACATTTCCAGGCTTCAGATCAGCAAGTTCCTAACCTGAAAATTTCTGGAAGTTGAGAGGGTAAACTGTAAAGCTTATTTTATTTTACCTTTTTTCTCTTCAGTGCCTGCCACCCCATACAGAATGCTGTGATAGGAAATATGATTTGACCATTACAGGTTTTTTACCATTCTTAAAATAACCTAGCTCTTGAAAATTGGTATATAATATAATTCTGTACAAATAAATTAGCTAGATTTCTCCTTCTCAATTTAATGTAATAACAAACAATAAAAGATAAAGTGGGAAGGTGGCAACCAGTCACATTCCATTTGATATAATAATTAAAAGAGGTGAAATAATATACTTCTGAATAGGAAAGGGTCCCCACTTCTGGATCAATATCCATGTTTTATAGTTGATGTATTGTGACAGAAATAAAGTCCTTAGGAGAAAGCTTGCCAAATGAACATAACATAAGGTTTCACAGATCAAGCTCAAAAGATAAATCTGATATGTTTTTCCTTGGGTTTTTTGTTTCACTTACTATTTGCATGCAAATATGTACTGTCAGTTAAAAAGAAAATATAAGTAGGTTATTTGCCTTTTTAAAAATACATTAAAGCATGATGTTTCTGACTTCTTGTGTCATTCAAATAATCAGTTATCATTGAAATCATACACAGAAAAATATGTTGTCAGTTATGAACAACATACTTTATATCTCTGGTGTATATTGCTAAGTAATAACCAGAAACTTGTAACTAAACTTCTTCCAGCCACAGAATTATGTTAGCAAATTTTGTATTATTTTTACTTAATATTAAAGATTTTATCTAGAATTACCACCAAATTATGAAAAGGAAAAAAAAAAAATTGCTATTCCAAAGGATATGCCTTATATACCACAAAATTCAAATATCAACCTCCAAATTTATGTGCAAGTGCAGACACAGGCATGGGTTGATGGTGGGACTAGATGATCTTTGTAGTCTTTCCAGTCCTAATGATTCCATGTTTCTATGACCCCTATGAATTCCTAATGTCTGAATTCAGGTAACATTCCTCTATTTTTCAGTAGTTTAATATTTGTGAAATTTATTAAAAACGCTATAATTTCTGTGGAGTACAAAAATACAAAGAAGGGAAGGGAAGGGAAGGGTAGNTGAAAACAAAGAAACTGATTCTGTCAAAAACTGTGCATAATACTTTTGCTTCTTACCTCCAAATATTGGTAAAAACAATAAAACATTTCTGAATTACTTTTCTAAATACAATATAGATATATACCACCCTTTTACAGTGTACATTCCGCAGTCTCTGGGCTCACCAAGAAATGGCTTGGTTGTGAGTTTTTTTCAGCTACAGAAACCTAATCTCCGGGTTGTGGAAACTTCTGTATCCTCAGGCAAAATATTCTAGTATGTTTTTGCCTTTTCTTGTTGAATTCTTTCTCATTATACCTAGGCCAAATCTTCCTTGATGCAATTTAAATCCACTGTATTTTCTTACCTGCAATGAATGCACAAACATATATTTTCTTCTCTGTAAGACCCTTTCACACAACTTTATGTTCAAATGAGTTCCACTACATCCGGCAAATAATTTTTCAAAGCCTCTTGCCCTGTACCTGTTCATTTCTAAATACATAAAACTTCTCATTTCTTCATGAGCTATACCACAGAATCACAGGTTGTGTAAAGTTTGTTACAGGTAGGAGTTGGATGGGACTTCTGCAGATCACTGAGTCTAATCTCCATGCTAAGTCAAGTTTATAGAATCATAGAATCATTGAATAGAATCACTAGCTTCATTGCCCTTCTCTGAACTTTATCCACGACCTAGACGTCTTTCTTGTAGTGAGGGGCTAAAAACTGAACACAGTATTATTCTTAATTCAAATAATGTATAAGATTACATAAACCACTATTAAGATTCATTTCTAATATTTTAAAATAATATATATATGTGCTACAAATTAAAGGTTAATATGAATGTCAAATATCTACTAGAGAAAAATGTAAAAATTTGTCTAAGATATGGGGATGCAATGTGCATGCTGCAGAAAATAACATGGGCTTATAGATAGTTTTATCTGGAAAAAAAGTAAAAGGAGATATTAATCTTTTCCTGTATTTCTTCATTAACATGAGAATTCCATAAACAATTTCTCTAAAACTAGGAACTACCTAATCTAGGTGTATGTTCTTTAGTATATAACCACATCAGTACACTTGTGCAAAACATTACAGAATATCTAGAAGGCAGTGCGTAATTATTTCAGAAATCCTCTGAGTATTGTTTGCAATAGATCATGCAATGTTTAGCAAATTTCTGCCGATTACTTAAACACTTAGCCAAAAGTAATTAAGAAATAAAGGGGAGAGGATAAGTTGAGGGGTTTGGAGAGAAGAAGAGAAGGAAAAAATATTAAAAAAATTAAGAGAAGCTTTACATCAATTTTAAGATAGAACAACTTACCAGTGACAGTTCAAGGACCTACAAACAGCTGGAGGATATTTACGTTGTAAGATCATGTTCATTCTAAGTTAATAGAATGAAAACATCAGTATAAAGAACTTAAAGAGTCTGGAACCTTAGCCATGTTCCTCTAACAAATTTTCACACAATTAGACAGATTGTAAAATACAGAAAGATTTGTAACCAGTTTGCTGGCTAAAGATTTTTTTTATTTTTTTTTTTTTTTTTTTTTTTTTTTTTTTTTTTTTTTTTGTACACAGCACGGAAAGGGTGAATCATCTTAAGAATTATTTTCAGGTTATATTCCTAAAGTACTATGTATCAATCGCATAAAAAATGTGGCTATACTGAACTACAAAATAAGTTACCATAGAATTCCCTTACCATCTTTCCAGTCATTAACTTTATAATAATATGAAGTGTTATAATGATCTCTGTGGCTGCAAAGTAAAGTTGTACAAACACTGGATTTGTATAAAGAACCATATTTTAAAATATAACATATAAATAAATAAACTGTAAGTGTTCTGAACACAGCTTATTATGATTGTTAAGAATCTACTTTCGAAATGTATTTGGACCTGAGACAGCAGAACCACCTTGCTCACAATTAAATACTAATCCCAGTAATCCATCATCCATTTCCTTTACACAGCACAGTTGGAAAGTTCCTTCTGGGGACACCTGGTTTCAGAATGACCCATGTCTTCTTTTCATCACTCTACTGGACTGACTGTTACAAAGGTCTGATGGCTTTTGTTTTTCCCTTTTTGTTTGCTCTTTTTTTCACTGAAGTACTTTTCATGTCACTAAGCAGTGATAATTTCTATAGATATAGATAGAAAACTGTAAAGAACAAGATCTTGTCTTGACCACTAAATTTAACTCTCTTTTTGTCTATACTTGAGTCTTTTGCAGGTCTTCCAGATTTTCTTTTACTACCTTTTTCTGCCTTGTCATTTCTCAATTTTTTTCTACCACTACACTAATGAGAAAATACATAAGAAAGATACATATTTCTCTCTCTTTAAACTACTTTAGAAATACTGTGTAAAGACAACTTGAAATATGAATGAAGCAACTTGAGCCCCTGCAGCTCGTGGTGTACCATATCAGAGCACAGATCTACACTAAAATCCACAGAGGACTCCATGCCAGAGCAGGCAGACCTGCTCCAAAGTAAGCTTCAGTTTGTAGAGATGAACCCACGCTGAAGCAGGGGAGGAACATAACAAGGAAGGAGCAGCAGAGTAAAGGCAAAGTGTTATGAACCAACCACAAGCCCATTTCACAGTCTTCATTCCCCTGAACCACTTAAGGCAGAAGACACAGAAAAATCAACATTGAATTTGAGCCTAAGAATCAGAGGACGGAAGAAGGTAGGTTTAGTTTGTTTTATTTTGTTTTCAGTTCTCACTGCTGTAGTGTTATCAACAAGTTGTAAATTAAAAAAATCTTCAACTTCCAATGTTAAGTCTATTTTGACCATTACAGTAAGTACTTAGTGATCTCCCTGAACTAATCTAAATCCGTGAGATATTTAGTTCTATTTTTTACACTTGTTCTACTGAGGAAGGGGAGTGAGACGCTGGTAGAGCGGGCATTAGGCAGCCAGCCAAGGTTTAGTCAACCAAGTAGCAACTTCCTGCTTTGATGATGTCCCTTATATGGAACAAATTCTGTTCTTAACATCTTTAAAAAGATCTCATTGTATCTCTTCATGTGCTTAAGCTTGTGTTCAGTCTTCATGTCTACAATAGACATTATTAGAACTCTGAGTCACTGAAGCCAATATTTTCCATGTGGACAAGTACTATTAGCAGTTCTCTAGTATATCCTTACCTGTTTCTTGTTCTGTTTTCACTCTGTGTAGTATTTTATATATTGACATCAGTAGCTACAAAAGAGTTTCTTATCTAACCAGCAATAAAATACTTGAACGTAGATGCAAAAATGTCAAACTTTTGAGGAATAAACAACAACAATGAGAGGTAGCAAGATTTTCACCCATGTGACCCTGTTCATTGCAGGGGGGTTGGACTAGATGACCTTTAAAGATCCCGCCAAACTCTAAGGGCTCTGTGATTCTGTGATTCTATGAAAACACATGAATACAGTTTTATTTTGAATGTAGATTTTACCAAAAGTAAAAGAAGTAAGTTTAAAAACGTTATAATACTGCTGACTTTGATCTCACCTCAATTAATTGCTTTAGACCTGTTTTACCATCTTCTCATCTTTCCTTTCCCTGTTCTTAATTTCATTTTTGTCCCTTTCAAAATGATTTTCCCTTCCCTTTTCCACATATTTTTTTCTTTCTTTTTCCCCTCACCATAAAGATATTTTAATCTACTGAAGTTAACTACAACACATTGAGTCTGTAATTTTACCTTCAGAGTTTTATACAAGTCACCTGTTTTTCTAATTTTAAAACACATTGTAGGAAATGTATTTCATGTACTTTTTTTGAAATATTAACTCAGACAGTATTGTCTTCTAGGGAGAATCAAATTAAGATAGACCACTTAAACAGGAAAAGAATTTTCCATCTGTTTCATATAGGGGATGTACAAGACATTTATGTACACAACACTCATTTATTAGTCTTATATATGCACTCATTTAGGATAAGAGATACTTGAAAGATTTTAAAACATTCTGTAACCAAAACATGGCTAAAAATAAGTTTCAAATGAGATTTGTGGTGTTTATATAGTGTGGTCTACTGTTTAATGCAATGTAAGGATATAGACAATTCTTACATCCTTACTTCTCCTTTGGGATTAACATGGCTAAGCCACGAAGATTTTCACAAATAAGTTTACTGAATGGAATATATACAGTTCTTATTCTAACATAAACAAACAGCCTATAACTTGAAACCACACAATGCCCTTAATTGTACAAGCCATTTATTGCTAAAGTCAATTTGAGTCATAACAGTGGTGAGCAACCATCTGAGTCTTGAACTTGTCAGTAAACTAATAAATTACATCAATGTGGTGAGAGGAAGAACTCTGTTTTTTATGGGCATCTGTTCAGCACTGCGGAATAGCTAGGTTCAGTATTTGCCAGCATTACTCAAATAAGTAAACACTATTTTGCTTAAAAGTTCTTCTAAAACTTTTTAGAAATCGAGTAAGATGCACTGAGTTTTTAATTTGACCTTCTCTTCATGATGGTTTGAAAGCATGCAAACATTCAAGTGCTGAAAATTCAGTTCCTCTCCTAATCCTGCAGACATTCCCTCAAAGAGCCAAAGCTTGCTTTGTTTCATCCTGACTACAACATATAGTTACAGTAAAGCCACTAATTTGAAAATCTCCAGGATTTTATTCTTTTATGTAAGTGATACATCCTGAGCTACTGAATGGCACAGGGCTGAGATTTTAAAGACTGCCCTTCACTTTAAACATATGTCTTCCTTCACTGACTTCAGTAGCAACTACTCTTATTCTTTATCCTTAAACTACAAATATTTAACTTCCTATTGCACAGACATTAAGACAATCCAATAAACAGATGGAGTTTGGAGACCATTAATATACCAGCATACATTTGCTCAACATATTCCAAATAATTTCTCAGAATTAAATGCTGATTTGATACTAATTTTAGATGTGACCTAATTAATTAATATGATTAATGATTCTATGATTCCTATGATTCTGTGATTCTGTGATAATCTAATTAAGGCCACTTGCAGAGGCCTAAATGTTAAGAAAATATAAATTATTCATATAAATGATACCACTATATGCAAGATAATACAAAAAATTAATTGTATTTAAACAATTAAGTAATGGAACAGAGCAGGAATTTTTAAACTATTCTCCTATTACTACAGAGAGGAAGCACAGAGATTGGTAAATCTGTACAGATAAGAGAACACTAAAAATTAAGCTTTTTTCTGCTTAAATTTGTGATAAGATTATGCTGCTCTCATGAAGTAGATCTACTCATTATGTTTCAGGATGAAAAAAAAAGTCCATTTTCAGTAAAAAAATATTAAAGGGAAGAAGTATACAGGTATTGAGTTCTGAGAGAACTTTGCCCTTATTGCAATAAATTCTCAGTTTGATTTCCTCTTAATTTTCATTAGTTGTAAAGTTGATTGCCATAATGTAGTGTGCTCTACACAAGTATTCCTAGGAATTATTATGACATTATCATAAAATCTCATAGTGTTGAGCAGTTTTTGCATACCATAAGAGATCTGTGGGCGATAAAAAGATAAATTTCATTATTTTTTTTATTTCTACAAATAGATCAGAGAATATCAGGACCCATAGAAGTCTATATGTCAATAGATAGATAAAGAATAAAAATGCAGTATAGCACTTAGTTTAGAATTAATGGGATAAGAATCATGTGGCAAATTAAAACCTACTGATTTTTTTTTCAGTAATATTTATTGAGATTTTATGTACACAGAATCACACAGAATTATGAGTTGCATAAATAGACATCCAGATGGCTCTTGAATATCTCCAGAGAAGGAGACTCCACAATCACACTGAGAAGCTTATTCCAGGGCTCTGTCACTCTGACAGTAAAGATGCTCTTCCTTGTGTTTTTATGGAACTTTCTGTGTTCCAGTTTCTGGCCACTGCCTCTTGTTCTATTGCTTCATGCCACAGAAAAGAGTCTGCCCCCATTGACTTGATTCCCGCACTTCAGATAAACAGTAATGAGATCTCCTGTCAGCAATCTCTTCTGTGGTGGACTTTTTCTGGGAGATCCCCATCTTTTCTGAACTGTGGAGTTCAGAACTGGTCACAGCACTAAAGATATGGACTCAACAGTGTAGTGAAGAGGGAGAGGATCACATCCCTCAACTCACTGGCCGCCCTTTTTTTTATGCACCCCAGTACATCACTGGCCTTTTTGGCCACCAGTGCGCACTACTGCCTCATGGTCAACCTGCTGTCCTCCCGGACACCCAGGTCCCTCCCTTCAGAGCTCCTCTCCAGCAGGTCATTCCATAACCTGTATTAATACATGCAGTTATTCTTCCCCAGGTGCAAGATTGTTGTAATTGTTGAACCTCTTATTTGATAAATAGTCCCTTATATCCCTAAAAATCTACTAAATCGTTCATAGATATTTTAGTCTAGAAAAGTTGAAATTCATTTGGATAATCCTCAGACTCACCATTCAGAAAAGACACATGGCACTGTTGCAAATCTATTCATGCTGAGGAGGCTCAGGAGGGATCTTATTGATGTCTATATATATCTGAAGAGAGAGTACAGACAGAAGGGAGATGGGTCCTTTTCAGTGGTGTCCTGTGCCAGTACAAGAGGTAATGGGCACAAACTGGACCATGAGATTCTGTCTGAACACTAGGAAGTATTTCTCTGCTGTGTGGGTGATGGAGTACTGTACCAAGACGTGGAGTCTCTTCCCTTGAAATCTTTAGAAACTGCCTGAATATGGTCCTGTGCAAACTCCTGTGTGTGCTCTGTTTAGCAGAGGTCTTAGATCAGATGATCTCAAGATCTCTTTTCCTGCCTAAGCCATTTTATGATTCTGTGAACAGTGCAAACTGTGGAAGCTTGTAATGTGAAAAGAAAAAAAAATAAAATAAAATAAACAAGCAATTGTGTCAGTTTCAGATAATTTCAATCTATTATTTTCCGGATAAGTAATATTGTTTAATTATCAAGTGGGATAAATTAAACTCATATTTTTGTGAGGAGAGCACATTTGCAGTGCTATCTCGGTGATGCCAATCTACACAAGGCCAGAAGCACATCTTGACCTGATCCAAATGGTAACCTGTAGGACATCTAGTCTTTCCCATTCTCTACCTCCTTCTAGCCACACCTGATTAATCCATCTCTACAGAAAAAAAAAAAAAAATCAAGGTTGAGTGTGTTTAAACAACAAATGTCAACATGCCTCTCAGCAAGACAGAAATAAATTTCTGTGTCTTTTACCCATTCCAAATCCCAATGAACTGCCTGGAATAACTTCAGTTTTTAATTCCAAAACCTGCACATGCACAGAGAAGTTCAGACCTTTATATTCACATTTTGAGTTCCATTAGGGTGCTTAGAAAGCATGAATACAGGAATTCTGCCTTCATTTTCACTGATTATCTTCCTGTGTACTGTAAGAGTATCAGGGGCATCTTTAACAGCCAAATATAATATCAAGGTGTTACTCTGAATGCCATATTAATGACTATTTATGAAGTGTGAATTGAATCAAGAAACATGACTGAAGAGTCCTGCATTTAAGATTAATTAAGTTTATCAAAGTATTAACAATCCTGATACAAAGCCTGATGTAACAGTTGTAGTTGACTTCAGTAAGGAATGATACAGAACACAAAATATACCTATAGCAGCAAGTTCAGGTTGTATTTAATATCTATTTCTCTGTTGCACAAAGCAAGACCTTTAGTCAATTAAAATGCAGATTTATTTTTCATTTCAGTTAAAACACCAATATTGGCACAGACCATGTTAAAGAAAAGCTTAGACATTCCAGTCCAGCAAAGAACTATGACACTAACTTTGCTGGCAAAGAAGGGATAGTCTTTACTCTAAACAGTTTATATATAGATAAAAAAATAAAGGGTTAAGAGGGAAGAGAAGTAACATAAAAGACAAGAAAGTTCCTTAATGTTTTACAGCTGTCATATTAGTTCTTATTTGCTTTGCTTTGTCTATGTTGACTTTCATGGGAGACGAGAGTGGGTCGTGGAAGCAATGAAAGGAGAATAAGATGAAAAAAAGGGTTATATGGAGTCCAGCTCAAGTGAGGTTGAAATGATTCAACTGTAAGGGAAGGGGCAGAAGGGGTTTGAGGCAAACAGACAAGACAAACTACAAATAAGAATATACACATAATGCAACACATTGGTATCTTCAAAGTACATGAAAAGTATGTCTGAAGTAATATCAAGCTTTTCTTCCATTTCAAAGTATTCACTCTTTAGAAAAGTGTTTACAGCAGGAAAGTATAAGTAAATCCTTGAGGGCATATTGAGAAGAGATTCTGAGACTGTCAGGTCTTTGTACTGTCCGTTTCTTTTTTGACCATCATATAATACTTAGAAAACATAGAGCACCACAAACATCCGCTCCACTGTAATCTATGAAAAGCAGATTATTCCACATTTTTCTTCAAAGAAATTAACTTCCAGGTGTGAGGAATTCTTAAGTACAGAAAGCATTAAATAAATGTTTGCAGCAGAAACACTTAAACCGATCTCTGAAGAAACTGGCAGAATGTTTAGATAGATAAAGAAGTAAAGCAAAAGAGCAGGTTGTCCTGTGAATGAGCCAACTTGTGATTACAAAATGTTCACCTTGAGAAGAATTTTAATATTCTCCAGGATAATAAATTAGAATACATGAACAGCTATGAGGAAACTGGGACACAGTTATGAATGCTATCAAAAAAATTACAAAGTCCTTTACTCTCAGCAGATTTTCTTTGCAGAAACAGATACTTGGAGTACTTGTTTATGCTGTCCGCTGTTGCTATGATTTCTCTAACCATCTCAAAACACCTACAAGGGTGTGGTTATGTAACAGTGTGTGCTAAAAGCAACAGAGTTCTGAACTGTCATCATCATCACAGAAGGTCCTATTTTGCTCTACAGAAGGTCACCATTATCAAGATGATATATAAGGGAATGTGTGAAAAACAAAGATAAAAGTAACCAGACAAGGAGGGAGCACTGGAGTTTACTCAAGAGTTTAGAAAGTGTAATACAGTGAATATCTATATATTTTTAATCAACACAGAAGACAAGAAAGCACATACACCACACTGATTTAACAAGGTTGTCAGCAGAGCAGTCCAATCCAGTGGCCAGATGAGGTGAGGATGCTACAGCTTCATGCTTGCAGATTCAACTGATAGTGATGTTGTCAAGGCACTCCCTGTCGGTACATGCACACAAAGTAGATGTATAATGATCACATTATACATGTCTACGTATAGAATCATATAATCATTAAGGTTGGAAAACCACTCAGCTCATCAAGTCCAACTGTCCACAGTCAATGTTGCCCACTAAACTATGTCCCTAAGTACCACATCTACATATTTTTTGAATACACCCAGAGTTGATGACTCAAAAACTCTCTGGGTAACCCGTCCCAGTACTTGGTTACTCTTTCAGATAAGTACTTCCTAACATCAAATCTGAGCCTCCCCTGGCACAATTTGAGGCCAGTTTCCTAGACCTATCACTAGTTATCTGGGAGAAGAGGCCAAACTCTCCCTCACCACAACCTCCTTTCAGGAAGTTGTAGATAGCAATAAAGTCTCCCCTGAGCTTCCTTTTCTCGAAACTAAACAATCCCAGTTCCCTCAGCTGCTCTTCATGACTTGTTCTCCTGACCCTTCACTAGCTTCATAGCCCTTCTCTGGAAACATCCCAGGGCCTCAGTGTCTTTCTTGTAGTGGAGAGCTCAAAACTGAACACAACATTCAAGGTAAAGCCTCACCAGTGCTGAGTAAAGGGGGATGGTCACTTTTCTGCTCCTTCGGCATCACTATTTCTGATAAAAGTTAGGATGCCACTGTCCATCTTGGTCACCTGGGCACACTTCTGGCTCATGTTCAGCCAAGCATCAACCAATACCCCCAGTTCTGTTTCTTTCAGACACACACACACACATCCCAGCTACCAGGCCACTTTACCTATTTTGGTACTGGTCTGTCTTGATCTCTGCTACTTTTTACCCTTGTTGACACAACCACACTTGCTCCAGGTGCTGGCAGCATACAGACATGGATACTCTGTTAACCCATGTTCCCACCCTAGTTTGTTGCATTTTGTTTCATTAACTCCAGTCTCTCCAGCCTCTGTACCATGGACACTTGGGTAAACCAGCTCATGGCCAGGATAAGAGCTAGAAAGGGATTTAATAAGTACATGGGACAAACTGTTGATCAGGTATAGGGAATAGCCAGAAAACTGTATTGAACAACTGTTTAAGTAAGTTGCTCTGAAGTAAGGTCTCTTATTTATTTCCATGGAAACTACAGCAGATACAAAGAACACAATAATGCTATTTGATCGAACACATTCTCAGCTATAATATACTTTTCAATATAGTTATCACCATTAGCTATGCATTTTTGCCAGTGATGAACAAGAGCCTGCATGCAAAATCTACACCTATTGTGGTGACACAGTTTCACATCAGCTATGATGGTGTTGCTGCTAAAATGCACAACCCACTCCCTCTCTGTGCTGACATCCACTGTTTGGTCGCCACAAATGTTCAGCAAGTGTTGATGAATGTCAGTGGCTGTAATTTTTTCTGCACAGAGGAATTCGTTGACACACCTTTACTTAATATGCATTTCCATGGCAGACACCATGACCTCTGCTGTCATCTGTCATACAGCAACAAAATGTAATGAAATATTGGTAGGAATGTTCAACCTCTACTGCCATACCACCAGCAACCTCATCACAGGCAAGTATCTGTTCCTCTCCAAGTCATCTAAAACTATCCCTTTTCCCAGCCCTTGTTCTTTACCTAACCATGCCATAGAAAGATCTATGCAATCCCAAAATGTTCTTCCCCTTATGTCATTACAAGTTCCATACTCCCAAGAAGCATCCTACTCATTTCAAAATGTGCTTCACCATTATCTCATCTTGACGGGTTTCACTCCTGGACTGTGAAGCTGAGGATCTCTTGCAGCAGCTCAGGGAGTGACCTGGACAAGTTTTTATTTCCTTTCAGTCTATAAATCAGATTTCCACCTGACCTTGGACCTCTGTATTCTTCTGTGCTTGTGGAGATGGAGCACTGACAGGTTGATAGGTCTTGAAATGGGCCTGGGGTCCTCTACCTGCTGCTGTGCTCCTTTCTAGGTGTTCAGTATATGCTGCATCATAACTATAAAAAGTATGTAAAAGAAGTAATCATATAATGTAATCAGTGGAGCTGGAGATGATCACAAGGAGATACCCAACCTATTTCCTGTCTCAGAGATAGTGTATACTTGTACTCTTCCTGAAAGGTGTTTTTTGCATGCTTCTGTGTAAGTGGGCATTGCCTCAGACTCTCCCTTTTCAGCCCTGTATATAGTTCAACTAGATGTGCTGCTAAAAATTTTTTAATAATGTTTAGCCTTCACTTCACTTAATTCTGTTTTACATTGCTGCTGTTCACACTTGACATTTTAAATTATTTATTCCTATCTCCTATTTTTGCCCCTTTTATTCTGCTATCATAGCTCCCTTCCATCTTAGCTCTAGACTAAATAAGACTAATTTCTTCATTTTTTTCTTCAAAGGTTATGTTTTCTAAACCTGTAGTCATTCCTATTACTTTCTTTTGGACCTAATCCAAAAGTTTTGTATCCTTCTTGGCCAAACAGAATTTAAGAGCTACTTCATATATAATTTAAACAATGCATACTATGTTTATGTTTCATTATTGTGTTTGTCTTTCCTGTATACAATCTATGCAATAAACAAATTTTGTCAATTATGCCCAGTTTGTGATCTTTTATAACATACAGCTCCCTTCTAGCAGCCTGTCTGTGCTTCCTGTTATCGTCTATTTATGCAATTAAATTACAAAATGTTTGATAAAACATTTCAAAAAGATTTCAAAGAAGAAACCATAAATTTCAATTCTTATCTGATGTTTCTCCTTGTTCTTTTCTTTTAAATCTTACAAAATATTGTATTTATAAATATACTTACAAATATTAAATACAAAACTGTTTTCCAAATTATTTTTTCTAAATGGTTGAGCTTTCCCTCTCTCCCCCTCTTTTTTCCTGTCATTAAAATGTGACTTGGAAAAAGAACAAAATCTATTTAAAAACTGTACACTGTATTATATGTTTCATATCTTGCAAGTTATACAAGATTTATTGTCTTTGAGGGAATATCTACAGATTCTAATTTTGTGCATCTAATTCACATAAAGAGATGTTCGCTTTTATCCATTGTAAAGGAACCAAGAGAGCATACACAAAGCAATGACTTTCACATAAAGGATTTTCCAAGATTCTTTTTTTAATGGTTGGAAAAGACTTCTACCACAGCACAAAATATCTAGATTTAGGTTCCCAATAAGGTTGTGAGGCTTGCATTTCTTTTAACTAACCAAATAGATTATTGGTGAGGATGGAGACGATAATAAAAATTCTAATAAAATCAGTATTTTTTAATAATTCTCTCAGAGCTTCTTCTGGATGGACTGTGGCAATTAGTGTTTCTTTGCAAGATTAGACTTCTCCGTTGCTTGGGCACCACTGTTTCAGTTTAAGAAATTCAAAATTCAGGATTTATTTCCAAATGTTTGCCATAAAGAGGACCGTCATCAAATAATGTTAATCTCTGTAAAAATCTGGTGTTATAAAGTATTTTCTCTTTCGTAACTGTCTTGATTACCTAAAGGGTAATAAAATGTTGGTGCTGGCACATTAGAAAAAGAGTACTACAAGTCATAATCTTTAAACATTTTCTTCAACTAAGAAACAATTTTTCTGTGATTTTAGAAACAAATTGTAGGGCATACCTGTAAATATTTACGTCTTTAAATATTTGGAACTGAATAGCAGGATCTAGCCCCCCCTGAACAATACACAATTAAGTGCTTAACTGAATTTAGAGGCTAAAGAAGTAATGATACCTCTAGTAAATGCCATATTAGCTACATTTCCTTCAATATCACTGCATTTTTGAGTGCCCCAGTATTCAGTTTAGTGATGTTTAAAGGTAATATGGTACCTTAAAGCATATCAAAAGAATTGCAGATTTTCTCTGGGAGCTTAGCTAACTTTGGTCGAAAAAGTGATTCTAGCTACACAGTGTGCCCTATAAACAAATGCAGTAACTTTGCCAAGACAAATAAGTTGGATTAGTATTTCTCACAAGTAGAATCTCCATCATGCATAGATAATTTACAAAATAATTTCATTTTGTAGCATGTGTTTTATTCAATTGTTTAAAGGAATATGCTAGCATAAGTGATTCAGTTTCTTCTGTGCAATTGTTACTTGGAGGTGTTTTGTGTCCAACTGGAGTCTAATTCTAACACATTTGTTTAGTAAATCTGACCTTATGCTTCTGACTTGTCTTTTCAACATTTGTAAAGTCCTTAGAAGAATTTGCCACTTTTTTTCTGATAAAATATCACCTGGGAGACCAATATGTTCTCTCCATGTTTTCTTAACTAAGGAAAAGATTTATTTAATAAAAAAAAACTCTTTGGTTATTATGACATCCTATTTCAGACTAATATGATGATCATTGAAGCTACTAGATTTTGAAGAGCCTAGATAAGTGCTGAGTATATTTTAATCCATCTTTCAATGGTATTTGCCCTGTACCAGTATGAAATTTTGAATCAGTTTACAAAACAATAAATATTATGATTAGATATATAGATCTTATTTAATTTATTTGTTTATCTTCTTGTTTAAGGTATAGATGGACAAATCTGTGCAACTGCAATGGATATGTTATGTATTATAAAGGAAGTAAGAGACAGAGATAGCAAAAGCAGGATTACATGAAGGCAGAAGGAAAGAGTGAGGCTGAGAGTTTACATGGCGTTTTACTCTTGGAAGAAAAGCTATAGGAAAAAAAAAAGGATTAGATATTACACGACCTTTGAAAAAGTCAATGAATTCAGAAGTACTGTATCTGGATGATGATTCTAAAGGAATTAGTCATTGGCTTTGAGCTGGTTTGTGTAGGAAAATAGGATTATTTTAAATATACTATAAAGAAAATAAGATTAATTTCAATAAAGAGGTTAAATATAATGCATAGTAAGGCCTTTGGAGTTTTAGAAGGAACTTAAAGAGTGTATGTTTAAAAATAAATAGTTCAGAAGATAAGAATTTACACATTGTATATAGAAGTATTTGAAAATTCGAAGAGTTCTCCAACCTCCTGCAGTAAATATTTCATGTCCTATATATTCCATAAAATCCATATTCTATATAAATATTCCATGTACCAAAATTCATAGTCTACCTTTACAAAAAAATTCCTTTAAGCTCTTAAATTAATAGATTGATATATGCATCATTTTCTGAATTCAAATCACATCATGTCATGTAGAACTTGATACTTCATTTATTCTTATCACTGTGCTTAGTAAGAGCATTCCTGTATTTCTAATGTTGTCAACCATACAGGAAACAGTATAAAAAATACAGACATCTTCTTTTCCCTTGTATATGTGTTTTTCAGTTGCTTCCAACTTTTATTCTGCTGAAAATGACACAAGTTATTAATTGACACATCACAAATGTTCTGACCAAATATTATGAAGTATATTTATTTTATACAGATCAGTTGCTGCAGCGGAGATCAAGACACCTGCACGGCTTCCAGAAAATACACCCCTCAAAACAACATACATTCTGATTACTTGTAATTGTTTATGAAACAGAAAATGATTGCCTATGGATTTTGAAGTGCAATATCAGACACCACAGTTATTTTTCAATCTAAGTAGTGAAAACTGTGGTATCACAAAGAAACCAGAATATTTAACTACTTCCAAGGACTAAATATTCTTTGAGAATGACAATACACCTGATGTCCAAACTCTGTTAGAATATGGGGGAGATCAGAAATAGAACCTAAGTGTTTGAAAAAAGCTATTTCTACAACTTCATAGTATCTAACTTCAGTTATAATCAAGGATTCCCTGATATTATAACATTTTATAATGTTATTCTGATGGAATCAGAGACATGTTGGTTGGAAAAGATCCCTGAAAGTCTTTGAGTACAATTCCCAGCTGAGTGAAATTTGGTTATGACAAAAATACATCAGGCTAGCCACTAGATTTTCTTTATTTACTTGTTTGTTTTAACTAAGGAAATAAAATTAATTATCAAGACTTTTAAAAATTTCATCAAATTTGATAGGAGCATAACTTGACACCTAATATTTGCATATTTAAAATTCTATTTCTCATGTTTTCAATGAGATTTTTGTTCTCCAATGGCTCAGTGGATTCCTTTTACAAAAATATGTTATTTTCAGTTAAACTAATTTTAAACTGGAGTTGTAATTTTCTTCATCACTATAATTTTACTTGCATCTTCTCCTAACTCAGTATATAAAGTATCTGGCAGATGGATGATATTTCTTCTTACGTACAATCCAGTAAAATTTTGTGAATCTAAAGAGAATTAATTTTGTGCAAAAATGGAAATTTAAACTCCACACCTCAAGACAAAGTAACAAGAATATAATTTTAGTGGCAAAATATGAAATGTTTGTAATCAGGGAGATTTTTGAAATTCAAAATCTTTGCACTATACTAATAGAGAAGAGTAATTCTGCTAAAGAGTTTCTTTAAGAAGACACATCATGTTACAATGTAGAGAACTAAAGTGAATTTGAGTGCTTGCTAAAATTGCTACAATATTTACGAAATATTTTATATAATTTAGTTTTAATTGAGAATTTAGTTCCCTGCTGCATCCCATTTCATTACATCTCCAAAACCAGTACAGTATGGTTGTATATCTTGGATCCTCCCTCTCAAAATCATCTAATATTTGGCTTGATTTTAAGAATGGTACAGACAGCAGCTGGACTGTTCACATTCAAAAAGCTGAGAGTATTTTTATGTAAAGAATGAGTAATCTTTTTTCATTGTTATATTCATGAAAGATCAGAAAAGAGTGTTTCTTTAAAGAAGAATTCAAATATCGAAGGAAAAGATCTTTAATTAAAGCAAGACTGTGCCGACACTTCTAAGTTATTATCTTATGTTTAAATACAGCAAGAGGTGTGATATGTTATAGTTATATTCCAAAAAAACCTCCAAAAATGAAAAGGAAAGAATAAAGAAGAATGGCTGTGTAAATATCAGAAAATGATTTTCTTTGTCTGCTTGTTAGATTAACATTAGTTTAACCTCACATTTCCTCCCATGTAAGGTGATATAAATGATTGCTTTCCATTTATATAGTACATTTTCTTTTCATTGGTTTCTACTCCCAACAAAAGAACACTCCCCTCGAGCATACAGATTAAATCATTTTAAGTTGCAGCATAAATAAATGCCTAGAAGTTGTCAGCTGAAAATCTTAGTTATTTCCTAAAGCTGCAGGTGCTAGAAGTGGTGTAATGAAGTAGAGACAGCTGCAGCCACAGGCTCCAGCCAACTGGAATATGTCTTCAGAGTGACACTGAGTGTAACAAAACCTCACTATGTTTACTTCCAAGAATGTTATCACTGTAGTTTTAAAAACAGAATAAATCAAGAGAGATGTTCACAAAATATAGCTGAAGTCATATCACTGTTGTTGTAACTCTATATATTTTCCTCATTACAACCTGAAGTATGTTGACATAACCATTCATACTCATCTATAGTATAACCAATAATTACACTGTCAGAAAGAAAAATGAGAAAAAGAGATTTTGTTGGCTGGAATTAATCAAGAAACTGACCCATCAAGTTATGACCAAATAGAGTATTTAAAAGTTAAAATGTTCATGTATATCTAAATCCTAAAGAAATAGCAAAAAAGTAATAGATGAGACACTATCATCTAAAAAATCTTTTCCATAAAAAATACATATTAAACTATGTTTTGTTTTATGATTGTGACAATATCCTTTCTTTGGGAGAAAGAAAATGAATTAAATAGAATTATAGGTATTGAGTACTCAAGGTTTTGTTCTCTTTACCAGAGATTTTATGAGATATGTGATTTTATTTTTCTTATAATGAATGAAAGCATCTGATGATATATGTGATCACTTTAGTAAATAAAAATTTGCTGTAAGACAACAGTTGCTTCAGAGAACAAATCTTCACAAAAACTTGTCTGTTCTTATTTGTTTGTTTATTTTTAATTGTGTTCTAACCAATATCCATTAAGAAATAATTCTGCAGTCACAATTTTTGATTCAATCATCTCATAAAGGACCTGATCCTGTGAGCTGCTGAGCATTCACCTTTTCACTGCTGGGCAATCTGAGTGATCACTGTTACAAATGATTAGTGAAGGACTTAAGCATTTACTATTAATCTGGTATTCATTAAATTCTATCTGTCAAGGAACAGCTGGTGATTTATCCCTCAACTTTTTCTGAATTTGTGAAAGATAATACTTCCTGTTTCTTCAGCTAGATAAGAGATTCCAAAATTTATAAGATCCTTATTTTTGCTAGAAAAACCCAGTCAATGTATCTAAACTCATCTTTAGTTAATTTCAACCAATGTAAGTCACTACCTCTATGCAGTTCCAGCTTGATGCTTAAGTCTGTGTGATGGAGCAAGTAAAAGAATGTGTGGATGCTTTCCTCTTACTTGTGACAATCTTTGTGGATTTTCTTCCTACAGAATACTCCGTAGGAGGGGATTATATTCCATGGTCTTGGCAATGCTGATGTATTCATAATTTTGATCTCAGTGTGGAGTGGAGGGGAAAGGAAGGAAAGAGCTCCTATCAACTGTATGTGGTTTCTAAATTAGAAATGGAATTAGTGCAGAATCAAATAGAACTCTTGAAACTTGAGTTTCTGGGTAGATTGCAATGCTGTATAAACATCCTAGAATCCAAACGGAAATCTCCTGTGATTTTGCACAAGTACAAATTCTTATGAAATAGCATTTTTTCAGCAAAGCTTGTAGAAATTTGTGCATAGTCAAAACTGAACTTCATTCAAGAATAAAAGAATGAAACATGCAAAGACACGTGAGAATTTCCTTCCTCTTACTATCATTAAGAGTTTAGGTACTGCCTGCATTGATGTTATATATAGCATAAAAGTAAGTGACAAGTCTTGGCCAAACAATTGTGATTAACAATAACAAATGGCTATATAAAGAGTTATAACTGTCATTTTGGCCAGATGAGAGTTAGGAAAATAAGATATAAACAGAAGACTTTATACTGATGGCCATCTAAGTTTTCACAGCTGTCCCTTTTCAGCCATTCAGAACATCACAAGGCAGCATCACAATTTTCACAGTACTAACAGGGATAAATAGTTATCTCCTTCCAAGATAAACAGTAATTAATGTTACCATAGGTTTTTAATTGCGTAGTTCTGGTCTCACATAGTAAGTAACAAAAGTTACTTTTTAAGCAATGTATGTATTTCCTACAATAAGAGGCCTCTGCACTATGAGTAATTAGATGTTTCAGTTGAAGGTATGATCTCAAAACACATAAATATAGACACACAGGTTATGTACAAATCAGGAAAAATCTAATGTATTTACCTACATGAATATCAGAATAATATTAGTGGATTTGGGTTTTCTTCCTTGGAGGAAGAAGAAGTATATATTTCTATGCACATGGTGTGTCCTTAAATAATTATTACTTCAGATGTAGAGAGCTAACATCTGCTTTTAGTAGTAGGTGCAGTCACAGAAGTTAATATTGACATTTTTTTAAAGTCTCTTCATGCTCAGATATTTTTGGATGCTTACGAGGCAGTACTTGGTAGAAAGATTTGGTTGACTGGTGGCACTTTCTTTGACTTTCTTATTACTTTATATTTTCATGTATGAGAGACGTATCCTTCTAGTTATAAAAAATACTCACAAGCATACTATTTAAGCATAAATCTGACTCATAAACCCTCCTATACTTGCTAAGCTTACAGATGTCAAGGTCTCTCGGCTGAAAGACAGCAGTGATTGCCCTATGAAGCAGCTTATATTGCACCTAAAGCCAGAGGAGGACCTCTAAGGTGCATCGTTGCCATTCCACAGCCCCCTGCCAAGCCATCAGGCTGCTGATCCTGTAGCTTGAAAAATAATCTGAGACATTTCTTGCAGTGGACACATCCAAGGAATTCACAGTTCCCTGCAGCTAAACACTCATCAGCTTGTCTCAGCTGGTCCCAGTGTCTCATTTTCATGGGAGAGAGGATAAGAAGTAATTTTTATATCAAGTTTTCTGGGGAAATAAAATGTTATTTTATTTCCAGTGTCTCACAGAATTTTTATTGCGCATTTTAAGCAAACACATGAAAAACTGACAAAATACTATCAACTGAGAATGTATTAATTTTCCTAATGAGTGAATGCTTTTTTTTGAACCTGTCATGCTTGTAACCATACCTGTAGAACACACTACACTCCATCTATCTTTTTAACCTGATAATTACAATACTTAGATAAATGACCCTCATTTAAAAGAGTGTATATATTTTGTCTTATTATGTTCACCTACACCGTTTCATTTCATAAACTTCTTGCTATTCATTGGCT
The DNA here is from genome assembly GCA_013399175.1 of Odontophorus gujanensis. Lineage (NCBI taxonomy): Eukaryota > Metazoa > Chordata > Aves > Galliformes > Odontophoridae > Odontophorus > Odontophorus gujanensis. Next base: position 25,839 of record VXAB01012771.1, read on the forward strand.
AGATTTTCTCTGCTCTGCACTGATTTCCATACGGAAACCCCCTTTTAGGAAACCAAAACTTGAAACAGTCCTTAAGGAAGCAATGTGGGAGAGCATTCTGCCCTTGAGCTACACAGGTTTACATTAATCTTGCTTGGAAAAAACTCATTTCCTCTTCTGATTGCTGTTTTATCCAGCTATTTTCTATCATGATCTTGTATGGTAGATTCTGTTACACGTATCTGAATTGCTGTTAAAAATTAGAAGAGTTTTTTAAAAACTGTTATCAGACAGTAGAAAAGCTGGTCAAATTTCTTTCTGTGTGTATATGCATCTCTGAATCAGAGTTCTTCCTTTGAAGAGCACTAAAGTGTGTATGCATGACCACATGCATGTAACAACTGGAAGGTTTCTCATCATTAATTACACCTCTAAACAATTCAGAGATGCCTGGAGGATAACAGGAATTAGATGAAATAAATGAGAAGAATAAAGGAAAACACAGTGAGAATGAAACCTTTGTAATCCTCTCTCACTCATTTTTTATGTATTATAGCTCTAATTACTTCCCTGATGATAAAAATGAGAAATGGAGAAGAAAAAAATATGCACACAGTAGGAGAGAACAGTCATGGGGTACATACAAATAGTTATAAACAGAGTATTTATGGAACAGTATAATCAATCAACAATAATCAATCCTATGTTAGCTGGAGCAATGAAAGTGCCCTTCTTTGAACAAGAGGGTACACATTAGGCTGATGGCTATGTCTGGCCCACTAAGAACTGCCCCTTCCACATTGTGAGCCGAGGCACACTCTCTGCCATAGCTGGTCAGGTCAGCACCTGAGTGATGGATCATGGATTACAGGGGTTGTTTCTGAACAAGGGAAACTCCAGGATAGTAGAGAGGCCCACCAGGAGCCAACTTCTACAAGAGAGATTGACAAGGCTTAATCAGCCAAACTGAATTGTTCAAAGGGCAGGATTAGGCAGTGCTAATAATCAGGATGTAAAAGCAGGCACAAAGAGGGCATGGGAGTTTGCGTCAGGGTTTGAATGACAAGGGCTGCACGCTCTGCTAGTTGTCCCTGCAAGCTTCAGTAATAGTTGATCAGACACTGTATCCAGATGAGCACTCGGAGTAAAGGCTGCCCCACAATCTGGGGTGTGCCTTTCACCTAACCCAGAGCTGTCTGACATTTCTAGCCAAACAGCTGCTGAAGGAGGAAGCTGCATTGTAGACCTCATATTGTCTGTTATACTACTGACCTCAGCAGGTTATAGTGGTGCAAATTGCATGCCTGGAATGTTGTGATAGATGGTTACATGCTCTTCAAGACAGATAGGCAGGGAAAGAGAGAAGGCAGGGTAGCCCCGTATATTAGGGATGGTCTTAACTGTATGGAGCTGGACAATGGTGATGAATGGTTTGAGAGCCTCTGGGTAAGCTGGAGAAAGGATAATAAGGCTGACATTATGATAGGAATCTGTTATAGACCACCAAACAAGAAAGAAGAGATAGATGAAATGTTCTATAGACAACTAGAAACCTCATACTTGCTAGCCCTTGTTCTAATGGGGGACTTCAATTTCCCATCTACTGGAAATACATATAGCAGAGAGGAAATATGCTAGGAGAATCCTGCAGTGTGTGAAGGACAACTTTCTGATGCAGGGGGTGAGGGAGCTAATATGGGGCAGTGCCCCACCTGTTGTTTGCAAACAGGGAAGAGCTCATAGGTGATGTGTTGGCTGCAGGTTGTCTCAGGCAGAGCAATCACAGAATATATTGATCTTTGATGAAGGAGTTGAGGAAGGCTGCAACTTCATCAAGAGTTAAACCTTATATGACCAGGAACAGACCATCCCAATGTGCTGAAAGTAGAGCTGGCAAGGTAGAAGACCCTGTTCTGCAGCACAGTTGTAAATTCACAGTTCAGACTGTTGCTAGTCACAGTAGGTTTCCCTCCAGCCCTGAGGGAGTAGGAATATTAAGTACCAGAAAGCCAGGCTAATAGCAAAGCCTTGTTGTTGTGTTGTTTTTTTCGATTGGTTAGAAACAGAAATATTGAGATAAAAGCAGACTGACTCCTGTTCTTACCCCTGCCATCAGAATAGTTCCAAAGAATGTTTATCAATAAGGTGATGAGTGCTTTATATATAAAAATATAAACACAAATGTATATATGTAAAAAACTGGGAAGAGTGCCCCAGCAAGCAGGGGAGAACTTGTGGGTGATGTGATAGTTAGAGGTTTTTTCAGGCAGAACAATTAAAAAAATGACATTTTTTTATCATTGGCAAAGGAGTCAAAGAAGGCTGGAACTTCTTCAAGAGGTCTGATCAGTTTGGCTGACCAGAGAGCTTCATTTGGAGTAGAGTTATTAGTTCAGGAAGAATGGGGAGGCAACATATGAGGCCATTGGCAATATTGTCAAGCTGTGCAGGAAGAAAATTGTAAAGACTGATGCCCAACTGGAACTCAGTTTGTCTAGTGCAGTAAAAAAAAGACAACATAAAAAGCTTTTATGAATACATCATAAGAAAAAGGAGGATTAAAGTGAATCTGCACCCTTTATGGGATGTGAGGGAAACTGTAATGATGGAAGACGAGGATAAGGCTGAGGTACTTAATTCTTTTTATTCCTTCTGTCTTCTACCAGTTGTTTTCAGGGTGCCTAGGCCACTGAGTTGGAAGACGGTGACAGAGAGCAAGATGAAATGCCTATAATCCAATGGGAAACTGTAGGTGACCTGCTATATCATCTGAATATTCAGAAGACTATGGGGTCAGACAGCAATCATCCAAGAATAATTAGTAGTAGTCGCAGCTATCTGTGGATGTCCCAGCTGACTGGCTGCTGGTGAACATGACTCCAATCCATAAGTAGGAATGAGGATCCAGAGAATTATAAGCCTGGTAGTATGACCTTCATCCTGAGGAAAGTTATTGCATGCCATCGCACAGAACACACAGGGCAACTGAGCAATCAGAAGATGCATGGGTATATCAGTATCAGAAGCTGCTCATAGCCTGGACGGTTGAGCAGTTTTCTGGGTGAAGAACTCTCTGAATGGCTCACTTCAAAGAGACACCATGAAGTTTAACTAGCTGCTGATTGATCACTGGGGAGGCCAGTTTTGTTTAACACTTTTATCAGTAATCTAGATGAAAGGATCATGTGTGTACTCAATAAGTTTAAAGACAAATCCAAGTTAGGTGGGACTATTGATGTGCTTGAGGGTAGGAAGACTTTAGAGACATCTGAATCAGCCTGATCAATGGGCTGAGTCCAGTCACATGACATTCAGCAAGGCTAAGCGTATGTGGGTCATAGCAGTCAAAGAATTAAAAATGTGCATCGGCACCAAAAGCCAAATTCAAAGTGAGACATAGCATAAGTGGAAAGTGCTGTCGTGAAAACTCTCAAAGAAAGCAATTGTTTCTGAATTAAACAAGGTAGGAAAAGAGAGCAGTCCTGAACATTATGACAGCAAAACAGAAATCTCCCCATACAACAACACAAAAAACATAAGCTACGTTAATACATTTTAATTTATTCAATTTTTAATCTTATTCATTTATTTTTCAGAGAAATTTTGATGGTAACTGAATTTCTGGTGATTGTGATCATATTTTCTTCATGGGGTACAGCTAGAAGGGAAACCGCAGTCTGTTTAATGATAAATAAGCAGTCGTTTATCAGAGAATGGTACATGATCTTCAATTATACAAACATTTCATATAACATTCTTACTAATTGTGGAACTTCATGAAGACTCCAACATTTTTTCCTTTTTGTCCTCCAGAAGCTGTAGATAGGTTTACAAAAGATGATTACTCATTTTGAAACTTGGCTTAGGAAAAGGCAGAGAGAGTTTCATAAGAGGCAATTTTTTTTTGCAAAATCATTATGTACAAATTCATCTTTCTATGGTCTTAATGCAAGTATTTTTAATGTTCCTTTAATCTATCAGTTAATTGTATGCACTTAAAAATAGGGAAAAAAAAGCTAGACAAAACCAACATCTTGGCTTCTTAGTAGCTATCCCCAGTTTCTACCAGCTATAAAAGATTCTTCTTCTTACTCATCCTTTATAATGTTTAAATATTAATTGGTTCATATATGACTTTTAAAAATATTTTTGTACTGAGGTGATTAACTTTTCTTCACATGAAGAGGCATTACTGAATAAATGTCCCCCAATAGACTGCAATGTCATTATTATCTTTATTCTACTACCATGAGGAAAAAAAGCCTGACTAGCTAGCTCAGCTTTCATCATGGTTATGGAAAGTACAATACCTCAGTGAAATTAAAAGATGTTCATTTTACACTTGTCCTCTCTCCCTAATCTAACTTTCTAGGAAGTTAAATAAAACATTACTTGCCATTTTTGTCACAAAGTTTTATTTTCCCTAGTCTTCTTTAGTTATTCACTGCTTTTGAACTGAATCTTNCTGAGTACCTTACAGATGAGTGAGAGTGAACTTTAACATACATGCATCTAATGCAGCATTCCAACTTGCATTTTTCAAGTATTTATAATTACATATAACCTAATGCATTCAAAAAATAAAAATAAAA
>VXAB01012771.1:35388-55383 GCA_013399175.1 Odontophorus gujanensis
CATTTCATTTCATTTCATAGCTCGTGGTTATACAGTTTTTCTCTCTGAGTACAAATTCTCGAAAGGACAATCTTATCTCTTCCCCATTCTCCTTTTCTCTCCTCTGTCTCAGGTTCTCTCTCTGCTCTGGCCACAGGATTCCATTATAATACTGAATTACTTTTGATTGCATAAGAAGAAAGTTTGTTGTTTCTTTTCTCTTCACTCCACTGTCATAGGAGACAAAGCTATTGAGGAAGCAGGAGACAAAAGCTCCTTTCACTTAAGGTCTATGTCATCACACATTGGACATGAAAATTCAGGAGACTCTTGCTCATCCCCAGGATGTACAGTAATTGTATTGTAAACTATTACAATCACAGAGTGAAAATTATTAGAGATTTTAATTAGTAAGTTAGTTCCCTGACAACATTCAACAAAAATTTCTAATAGTAGATTATTTGTAACAATCATAAGTATACAAGATTATTGCAAAGCAAAGATTATCGATTTTGTGGATAAATATGCCTATTTAAAAATCGGCTTTAGGAGTGGAAGGAGGAGAGGGGAGTTCATCAGACTTGCAGGAACAAGTAATTTACCTCATGTGATCCTCAGAAGTCAATGCTGTTGTTTCTGTTATTTCCCCAAGAGACTGATCTTAAATAAGAAATTCAGAAATGTTAGTTTAAGTGCTGACACTAGAAAAGTAAAAGCCACCTAAAAGCAGAGCTTTCTAACAGGAAGTCATATACAAAGACACTAACAAGTAGTGCAAGCAGATCTGTACAGAAAATATTTTGTTTGAGCAGGGATGTCGTCACTGTTTATAAATATCTGAAGTGCAGGAGTTATGTAGATGGGGCAAGGCTTCTCTCAGAGGTGTGCATCAACTAGAAAAGGGGTACCAGGTAAAAACTGGAACACAGGAAGTTCTATACCAACATGAGTAATGACTTAATTGCAGTGAGGGTGACAGAGCATGGGAACAAGCTACCCAGAGAAAATGTAGAGTCTCCATTTCTGGAGATATTCAAGACTCATCTGAAAGCTATCCTGGCACCTACTGTAGGGAGCCTGCTTTAGCAGGGGATTAGACTTGATTCCTAGAGGTTCCTTCCAATCCCTATGATTCTTTGATTCTGCAATCATACAGATTTATAGCTCAGTGAAAGACATTTGGAAAGGTAGGCAAACTAACATGATCTTAATGGTTAACTTCATGTAACAGATTTCCAGCACCCACTGGCAACAGAATAGCCTTTGTGGTGATGTGTCAAGAAAAGTTCTGGGCTGAAAAATGAATTTGGATTACTCTTTATTATTCAGAAATTACCTAGTGTAGCACTGGAGCGATTGGTATTTCAATTTTGAAGACAACACTTGTGTGAAAATATACAGAAAAAAAAGAAAAAAAAAAAACAGATATTGAATTTTAATGAAAATAACCACTTTAGCTCCCAATCAAATTGAAATATTATACTGACAATCTTCCAACCCTAAACAGTGTTTCATGCTAAACATGAAATACAAAATAGGTTGATTTTATAATTTCCTCGAGTTTTCAGGAATTTGATTCTACAGTCTCTATCACAAGATTGTGCTGCAGTTACCTAACTGGGTAAGGATAGTACTTATGGGTTTGAGTAGAACTAAAGATACACTTTAAAAATAAGAAGATAAATACATTATTATCAACTCCTACTTTTTGGTTTGTTAAAAAAATATATTCATTTATCAGCATTTTTCTTGTGTAATATCCAGAGTGAAAATTCTTCAGATGATGTTGTCATTCTAGACCTTCACAATTCACCGTTAATATTAATTCACTTGCACTGTAAATAACATGTTTTAGAAGGGGAGAGAAAAAAACATCAACTTCTGGCTAATCTTGGGTGGTCTCTTTACCCATGTTAGATTCACAACAGGTGACTTTTAAATTGTTTTCTTATGGCAAATCATTAATTCCAGAGGTTTTTGTTTGGCTCATGTTAGTTTTCTAAGTTAATGGCTGTGTGACAACATGCTGAGTACAGGTGGCAAAAGGCAATGTTAAGAATGTATTATAGCCCGTGCAGAAAGCTACTGGTGTAGAACAAATCATGCTTACCTTGATTCTATGGGTCCTCCCTGGGATCTGCAATTCAGAAAATGGAGAACCTCAACCTCTCCAGAGCCTACATCTTCAGTGGAAACAAGAGTACAATAGGCAATCTAACATTATAGTTCACTGTGGTTCTCATGAAGATCACTTTTGTTTTCTTGAACACCAGGAGATTTCCTTCAAGTGTACATTAACTACCTAGTGGTTGCATTCATCTAGTGAATTGAGGGAATTCTAGTGAAAAATTGTGAAATTCTTCTTTATCACATGAAAAGGATACATATATATTCTGTCTTTCTCATTGCCATCCTGGATTCTCTGCTGTTTAGGCTCCAAACTGTCCATCCTAACAAAGACAACAACTAAAAGTGATCTGCAATATTTAGTGGAAAGTAAACTACCCAATCAGATATAACCTGCATAGCATCTGGCAAGCCACTTCTGGCAATAAATGAAACAGGGCAGAAGCAACAGCAACATAATTAGAACCAGACAGCACTGACTGAACTAAACTATGGGACAAAAGCTACCCACAGAGTATCAGCTGTAGAAGGACCGATTAACTTGGCCAGTAGGTCTGATACTTGCATACCTCCTTTTCTGTCACAGAAGGCAGATGGTTGTAATTAGCTGGTTTAGAGGAAATACCATCTGAAACCCCTGTTTTCCGATTGGAATGACCTCTGCCTCAGTATGAAGACAGTTGGAAGTATTTGCTCAGTTTTAGTTGGCTATTTCTATAGTGGGGTGGGGGGACAATTTGTACAAATACAAGAGGATTTGCCAAGTATGTTTAAGCTACAGAACTATTGTATACTACACGACAAACTGAGAGAGCATATAAGACATGTTGGAACTGAAATAAAACCCATGCTACTTGCAAATCTATCGTTACTATATACATATGTATATAAAAGTACAAAATAAATGTTTTTACTTTCTTTTCATTTGAAAGCACTCTTGGCATAACATGTTCTCGGTGATGGAAATGTCACACGTAGAGTATGTACAGAAGGTTTAAGTTTCAATGTGTTTCACATGTCAATACTCTTACCACAGAGTACACCTTAAAATGCAGAGATACTGCGCTACTGCAAGATTTAATCAGAACAGATAATCTGTCATCTGCTCCCTTTCCTGCTTCTTTCTCTGCTCTGTATCAGAAAATTTGGATAGATGAATACAGAATATCTATTCTAGGCTTTTCAAGTGATTGTAGACTATTCAGTGTCTCTTTCCTGAATCATCATCTTTGGAGATAAAAAAAAATCCCTTGAACAAAAAAATACTTTCTACAAAGAAATGCCACATTCTGTGGCATCTTTCAAATTATGATATGCAAGAAGAGCAATATAACATTTTTATGAATAGGTTAGCCTTACATTTTAAGTTCTGAATCTCAAATGAATTTCTCAAGTGAAAAGACTTCTATTTAATGTTTGAAAACAAGTTGTCTCAGTTCTATTAAGTTCAATAAAACTTTTCCAAGATTATAATTATTTTTTTAAAATCTTGTACAAATTGAATGACTATGTCCAAATTAACTGAAATACATGTTTAACAGATATGAAAACTAAACTCCATTGGAGTTTTATAGTCTGTTCTACTACTGATTATATACTGATTAATAAAATATAGAACAACTACCATGTAAATATGTATGCATTTACTATATTTCAGATGCAAGAAAAAGGAATCAACAGGATCCATTATACTAATGATATATAGTAAGGAAATTTCATCATCTAAAAGCACTCTGATCCTAGGTCATATTTGAACACCTTTTTGACGAGGCCATACAAATAGGAGATTGTTGATTTTGTATTTTTTTGCCAACAGAATTATTTTCCCACCTTCTCATTTGACAACAAGTAAGAACTAACATGTAGCTCAACCTTTTCTGTATTGGAGTAAAAGTCCATGGTTCCTTACCCAATAACTCCACAGCTTCAGTATTCTCATTAATACAAGTGCATTAGAGAGATACAAACTTGTGGAATGTGTTTTAGGTTTTTTTCTCCAATGAGGAAGAGGCCATTAAGCCTGGAAGAATTCCAGACATTGATAACCATCAGTACTTCTGGGGTTGTTTCATAACTTTGCAGTTGTAATTTTGGCTATGATTAGCAGTCCCAGAGATACTGCTTAGTCTGTTTTTGTTCTTCTCTTGGATTAGATAGGTTGGACTTTTCTCAAAAATAGATAAATAAATAAATAAATAAGCCTGTCAGGGGAGTGAGGGAGAGGGTTGCATCTTTCAATCAATACCGTGTCAACTCCACTTAGGACAAATTTCAGGCATTCGCTATTCTGATACTTCTCCAGCTGCCTGAACTGTGAGCTGTTAAAAGACCAGAGCATGAGCCATAAAATGTGTCTGTGGGTGTTAGCTAACAATTTGCAGGTGCATATCATCCCAGTAAAGCTTTCAAATTACATGCAATTTATAAAGTATGTTTGAAACACATAACGGTTATGTCTGAGCAAATTAGTATCTTTTTTTGGCTTCAGTTTTTAAAAGTCTCATCAAGTTGACGGGGGAGGAGGCAAGAAGGCAAAGTGTAGTATCAAACATACAAAAGTCAGAAAAAAAGTTTTTCCACTCAGTTATTCATAAATTATTTAGGAAAGGAAGAAATATTGTTCCAAATACTTTTAATTTACATGTTCAATAGTGCATCAGGAAGAGGCAAAACAAGAAATATTTCTCTGAATAAAAGCTGAAATTAGGAATGAGTAATGATTTGTGTAAAATGAAGATCTACAAATATTCCCCAATAATGAACCTAATCTCAAGTGAGATTGATGCCTGTATTCTATTTCCATCCTTAAAATTTGTTCAAGTACAGAAACAAGGACAAGCAGTTCTAACTGTTAAACTTGTCATGGGTTTCCAGCCTTGCTTTTCAAAAAAAAAAAAAAAACAACAACAAAACAAGAACAACAAAACAGCAACAACAAAACAGTTTAACTTGCTTCTTTCTTTTTATGGAATACCCATGTCATGGAGGTCCTTTTACCAATTGTTATAAATTGCACAGCTGATAGAATTCTATAGTAGAGGAACCTTGAAACTCCAGAATCTTGTCATTTAATTCCAAAATAGTCCACTGGTCAAGTCTATAGGGGTAATGTTTAAAAGAACCATTGTATTACTGATGGTGAGTGCCCTTCTAGGCATATTGGGTAGGATTCATTCTACCTATGGAATGGGCAGATTCATTGCAATTGTCATCCAGGCTAGCCATTTCCTGTCTGTATGCCTTGTGTACTAAGAGTGTAAAGTTAGAAGTATTGACCACAACTAAAAATAAATAACTAAATAAACATTTTTTTAATAACTAGTGACAGAGGCTGAACACTTTCTACGTTTTAGAGAGGAAACAAATGGTAATGATGGTAGGTACAGAATATATGTAAAGACAAGATGAATTGGGGATTCTTGCAGAGCAATAGTGACAGACGGTATGCTGGCAACTTGGACTGGAGAAAATTTTCTTAAATTATTGAAAACTTTAATCTGGTTTTAGATTTATATATACACATGTAACTGGCAGCATCTGGACATTGTTCAGTATTAAATGGCAATTATATCTAGTTTAATATCATTTTATGTTGCCATAAACAGAATTATGATAATGAATTATATTTTAATTACTAATTGTTAGCTAGTTATGCAAGCATAATGGGTTGCTACCATTCCTTTCAGGATAGTATTTAAGCAACATAAGAAGGCTTGAATAGAAAAAGGTAGGTAGACAAAGGTAGACAAAACCTTGAGATTTTGTCTTAAAGTTTCTATGTCATCAGAAATATTACCATAAGAAAATTTGAATGTGAAACAACTTACATATCCCAAGATGCACTTTATCATTTTCAGACATATTTATGCTTGACTGGCAACGTTATTAACATCAGGAAAAAAAAAAGTAGTAAAAAATTGCTATAATGATTAAAAACGTCAATTATTTCCCAACTAGTCTATTTATACCGTTCACTTTGCAACATAAATAGCACGCATTTAAAAGTTGAAGATAGCCCTAAAAAAAGGAAATAAAAAGAACAGGAAAATGTCTTTTTTTTTTTTTTTCCTCAAATATTATGCAGTTTTCCCTTTGTCTGGTTATTTTCCTTTTATTTCTATTTTATTAAAACATTTAACCTCAGAACTCCACTGAGAAACAACCTTTGCCATTCTGACAGGGCCTGCGAACATGGAACGGAAAAGCAATAGATGATGTTTCTTACAGTCTTGTAATACAGGTAAAATGCAAATAACACACATGGGAAAGAGGTATACACAGATTTTTAGCTCATTCCGCAAGACTGAAATGTAGGATATTTAACCTCACTGCTGTGAGTGCAGCCATTCAGGATTACCCATCTCTGTAAAGTACCTGGGACCTATGAGTAAAAAGAGAAATGCAAATGCTAAACTCTATTTTTACATTACTATAGAAATCGAGAAGAAAGTTCCAGGACTGGTTATTAGTAGGAAAAAAAAAAATAGTAGAAGAAAAATAATAATAATGAATTAAAGAATAACTTGAAACAGAAGAATTAAAAGCAACAGAAAAAAAAAAAAAAAAAAAAAAAAAAAAAAAAAAAAAAAAAAAAAAAAAAAAAAAAAAAAAAAAAAAAAAAAAAAAAAAAAAAAAAAAAAAAAAAAAAAAAAAAAAAAAAAAAAAAAAAAAAAAAAAAAAAAAAAAAAAAAAAAAAAAAAAAAAAAAAAAAAAAAAAAAAAAAAAAAAAAAAAAAAAAAAAAAAAAAAAAAAAAAAAAAAAAAAAAAAAAAAAAAAAAAAAAAAAAAAAAAAAAAAAAAAAAAAAAAAAAAAAAAAAAAAAAAAAAAAAAAAAAAAAAAAAAAAAAAAAAAAAAAAAAAAAAAAAAAAAAAAAAAAAAAAAAAAAAAAAAAAAAAAAAAAAAAAAAAAAAAAAAAAAAAAAAAAAAAAAAAAAAAAAAAAAAAAAAAAAAAAAAAAAAAAAAAAAAAAAAAAAAAAAAAAAAAAAAAAAAAAAAAAAAAAAAAAAAAAAAAAAAAAAAAAAAAAAAAAAAAAAAAAAAAAAAAAAAAAAAAAAAAAAAAAAAAAAAAAAAAAAAAAAAAAAAAAAAAAAAAAAAAAAAACAAGAAAAAGAGAAAGAAAAAGAGAAAAGAAAAGAAAAGAAAAGAAAAGAAAAGAAAAGAAAAGAAAAGAAAAGAAAAGAAAAGAAAAGAAAAGAAAAGAAAAGAAAAAAAGCCTTCAAACTGTGCATACTAAGGACTCTAAGATTTTTCCGGTGGTGGTGGTAGTGGAGTTTGTTTTTGTTTTGTTTTGTTTTGTTTTGTTTTGTTTTTTGTTTTTGTTTTTAAAATGGTTCCTAATTTTATGTGTTTCTCTGAGAGAGTTTCATATTCAAAGTTTATGGTCTAGGACAGTTTGTCAGATCTCAAGAGGATTTACAGTAATCTTGTCTCTCTGTCCAAGATTTCTTGGAGCTTTAGTAACTCATATTTTTTATTCCCAAAATATAAAATAACATAAGCTTTTCATCATATTATGTTCAGAAATAAATGATAATGCTTTTCTTTATTGTCATCATCAAGATTACATTTTTTAAGAAAAATTAGAAAATCCCTAATTTTTATTCATTTCTTAGAAAGCTACTTTCTTATCTGCTGCTTTTGACGAAAAATAATTATATTTTCAGATTTTGCCTTCTTTAGAGGAAAAAAAGATCTCAAAAAATATCTGAAAAATAAATTATTCCCTTTTCAGACAATTAACACGATGTTTTTTATAACAGAAAAAAGTCTTGTTGTGATTCAAAATAGAATTACAGTGCACTGGTGTTAATTCTTGTTCTGTTCTCTCTGCTCCCTGTTGAGATTTCTACCACTCATAACCAAGACATACATACTGATAGAGACACAACTAAGAAGCAAAAGGTATTTATAGTAGGAAATAGAGTGAGATTAAAAAAAAAAAAAACTGCTGTGCAACAAAAGGATGAAGACCCCTAACATTATTTTTCACTACCTGAAGCATCTCAGTGTTTATTTAAATGCAAGTTTCCTATTTATTGTCTCTAGAATTTTGTAAAGAAACCAAATGTATCTTCAGGAAGTTTCAGATAACTTCCCCACCTATTCATAGCCGTTCTCAATCAAAAGTTTGCTTTTTAGTTAAGATTTAACAGGTTTCCTTTTTTAAATATATACTAGAGAGAAAGAATAAATCTACAACCTTCCTTTCCATTCAATGGCAATGACTCAGCTTTTCACAGGTCATCATTCTCCTTAAATCTGATACCCCTGATCAAAGGCTTAGCATCTGAATAAAGGGACATAAGCACTTTAAGAGAAATAAAATGTTAAATGCAGATTTGACAGATAAAAATAGTGTAGGTTTCTTATCTGCTGGTAGGAAAGGGTAGGAGTGTCAGATTATTTATGTGCGTGGCAAGTCATGTTATGGAAGGAAGGATTGGTAGCATTTTATGAGCCCTTTAGAAGGTTTTGATGTCAGGAAGTTTGTTCTATTTTCAAAAATATTATTTTGCATAACTTAAACCATTGTTCTTTCTATAAGACATAATTACTAAAATCTGCTATTTTCACAGAATCAAACAATCAAAGGGGTTGGAAGGGACTTCTAGAGATCATCTAGGTCAACCCCCCCCACCAAAATAGGCTTCCTAGACCAGGTTGCACAGGTAGGCGTCCACGTGGGTCTTGAACATCTTCAGAGAAGGAGACTCCACCACCTCTCTGTGCAGCCTGTGCCAGTGCTCCGTCACTGCACTGTGAAGAAATTCCCACATACATTTGTGCGCAATTTCCTGTGCATCAGTTTGTGGCCATTTCCCCTCGTCCTATCGCCACACACTGCTGAAGAGTCCTGCTCCTTAGATATTTATAGACGTGGATCAGATCCTGTTTGAGCCTTCCTTTTTAAAGGTTGAACAGACCCAGCTCCCTCAGTCTTTCCTTATAAGTGAGGTGTTCCACACCCTTTTTCATCTTTGTAGCACCTCACTGGACTTTTCCCAGGAGATCCCTGTGCTTTTTGTACCAGAGAGCCCAGAACTGGACACAGTACTGCAGGTGTGGCCACACAAGGGCAGAGTAGAGGAGGAGGATCACCTACCTTGTCCTGCTGGCCACACTCTTTTCAGTACACCCCGGATCCCACTGGCCTTCTTGGCCACCAGGGCACACTGCTGGCTCATGGCCAACCTGTCATCCACCAGGACACCCAGGTCCCTCACTTGAGAGCTCCTCTTCAGCAGGTCATCCCCCAACCTGTACTGGTGCGTGCAGTTATTCCTCCCTAGGTGCAAGATTCTACACTTGCTCTTGTTAAAGCTCATCTGATTCCTTTCTGCCCAACTCTCCAGCCTGTCCAGGTCTCACTGAATGGCATCACAGCTTCTGGCATGTCAGCCATTCCTCCCAATTTTGTATCAGCAGAAAACTTGCTGAGGGTGGACTCTACCCCCTCATCAAGGTCATTGATGAAGATGTTGAACAGGACTGGAACCAGCATCAACACCTAAGGGACATCGTTAAGTACAGACCTCCAAACAGACTCTGCACCACCAATCACAACCCTCTGAGCTCTGCCAGTCAGACAGTTTTCAGCCTATCTCATTGTGCACTTATCTATTCCACAATTCCTCAACTTTGTTATAAGGATGCTGTGGGAGACAGTGTCAAATGCCTTGCTGAAATCAAGGTAGACTACATCCACTGCTCTCCCCCAGTCCACCCAGCCAGTAATGACATCATAGAAGGCCACCAGGTTGGTTGAGCACGACCTCCCCCTGGTGAACCTATGCTGACTACTCATGATATCTATCTTTTCTTCCAACTGCCTGGAGATGGCATCCAGAACAAACTGTTCCATTACCTTTCCCAGAATGGAGGTGCGGCTGACTGACCTGTAGTTTCCCAGACTTTGTTTGTTTGTTTAAGACTGTGAGTGATTTAGGCAAGCTGTCAATAAAGATTTTTATTTGGACATAACTCTTGCTTTATTCCTAGGAGTACTGGAGGATATGTTCTATACTTTCATAGAGAATGCCAGACAACTTAATATTTGCCAGAGATACATTTAACTACAACCTCAGAGAGTTCTGAATTCTGTTGTATTTTATAACACAAATTCTTAATTTTCTCACATTAAACTGCCATATATGTATGAAGGGAAGATGAGCAAACAAATGCTGTCTCATTAGGACATGAAGGGTTGGGTCCCTTTGGACCACAGGGGTCAAATGGCAAGAAAGATCCAATTCTTATTTTAGAATAAATAGGATTACCCCTGATTACAAGCATGTTCATAGAAATTGATAAAACACTGCTTTATTTGTATATATATTGCAATGTTAAGTAGGAAGCAACAGTGAGAAAGGAAAGCTGCAACTGAAAATCAAGTAAGTAAAGTAACTCATTTAAAAGAATATAAAGTAACTCATTTAAAGTAACAAGGACAAGAAAAAAGTGAAAAGAAAAGAAGAGGAGAAGAAACAGCTGTCATTCACTGTTTAAAATACAATTTCCACTGTTAAAAATGAAAGTTGAAGTTCCTAGACACTATCTGGTTGATATTCGTTCCATGGAAGTCAATGCAATGTTCTTCAGTAGCTTTAGTTATAGAAGGAAAAGCCTGCATAGAAGAGACAATAGTAAATATTTATATTATTGGACCTGATGTATAGTATCAAGGAACTTCTAAATGGAAGTAAATGCAATTTTTGTCATTATTCTAAATAGTTAACCTTTCATTTGTCTCTACGTATTCAAAAATAGGTGTCACAAGGCCTGCTCTATTTATCCACCTAGGGACCGTGAAACTGATTACTGTTGAGTAACCAGCTGAATGTTGTTTTTACAATGACTGATAGTTATACAGATAACAAAGACAGAAGATGAGTACTTTCAGGTTTATCTTGCTATTGTATTTTCATTGCAGCTTGATAAATTATATTGCTCTAGAATCTGATTCAGCAGACTGCCAATTATTCTATGGCCAGTATCTGAGAAATGAGGGAACTCAGCCTTAAGGAGTGTCATGTCCCAGCTCTGTCTTGAAAAAAATCTGCTATTTATTTCTATAATCATTCAGATTTTGTCTCTTTTTTTAATCCCCTGCTATTCGTTTCCTTTAGTCATCATGCTGGCACTAAGCACACTCACATAAACACCTGTATTCACTCTGTTTATCTTAAAAATTTAATTACCACACCAAAATTAATCCAGGCTTTAGTACCTAAGAAATAAACTGCCTGCTGGAGGTGGCAGTCTTGACTTTGTTAAGAGTCTTGAACTCAGCACTGCCCCTGTAGACCTGCAACCCAACAGAAACTACATTTCCAGGCCTCAGAACTGTGACTTGTCAGGTTTGCTTTATCCAAAATTTCCTGTCCTGCCTGGAGCTCTGTTTGCATTTGGCTTAGCTGTAACAGCAGGTTTTTCTAATGATGAGTTGGCTATGCTTAATTTGTATATTTTGCTTTTCATATAGTATAACCAAAATTTAAAATACATAAAAATAACTGGTAGCTTTTCTATATAGAAAAAATTATTTAGGAGTTTAACAGACATTAGTGAAACATATAGAAATATAGTCCTTGTATAAAAGCAGATACTTGAGAAATGGGGACATAAGAGGTAGGATAGAGGACAAAGGAGCACAGACATGGGGTAATTAGAGTCAGGGCAGAGGCTGACTCTGAAAACCCTTTAGCTCTGAACCCTCCAGCAGTCACTTAAAGAAATGCAGATCTGGGTCTGAACAAAACTGGCTTTAGTGGTAACACAGAACAAGGAGCAAGTATATAATTATGTAAAATGCTTCATATACAGTAAATGCATATTGTATACAAGAATTCATTACATAATTGCAGACAAGTGAAGAAAGAGCAAACTATAAATTATTATATGTTAACAAGCATACAAAAAGTGGACCCTAGAATGAGGAAGATGAAAACACATCAAGGTTCTCTCCTATGGAGAGGTGACATCTAATAGATGATGAGAACTGGCCTTGCTGATACTTAAAAGTCCTATGTTATAAGACACAAAGAAACAATTACTGTCTCTGGTTAATTAACAATGAAGATCCAAAAATAAACAAACTGAAATAAAATGGAGGGAAAAAGAACTTGTTGTTAAGTGTTATTAGATCCATAAATGGCTTCCTTGGACATAATTCAGTGGAGAATCTGAATAGCATGTCTGACTTTTTCAAAGGCAAATTCCTTAAGAAAAAGAATTTGTATTTTTAAAGCTATTTGATCACATTAAAATTCTCTCTTCTTGGTACAACATGTTAACGTTTTGTTATGAATATAAGGAATACATTTTAATAGCTCATTGTGAAGTTTCATAAGAGGATCAAATGCCTAAATATTATTTTGAGTATTATTTTTAATTCTCTCCAGCTCATTTCCTTTTTCTCTGCTGATATCATTAAAAAGTCTGCCAAGAACACTCCAGCAAATGGTAAGTACTCAAATAATGAACATCTCATCCAATGTTTTGTGGATAACTAGGGGATTATAAGTCATCAAGACTAAGGCCACCTTTTATTAACCATAAATTTTTCACTTGTGTAGACTTTTATTACCTCAGGTTCCCATTATTTTAAAGTTTTTAAAAGCATATAAACATTTCCAAGTTTTAATATTCATTGCTCCAATATGAGAATAAAACAACCTTCCATCAGATCCTTCCAAAATTATTTCTTATCATTTATGGTCAACAGTTTAGTTCCATCAACACAGAGAAAGCTGATATTTGGCTGGTTACAGCCAGTGGTAGGTTTACTTCCTATTCCAGTAGAACTAAGAAAAAAATAAAATAAAAAGAGATACATTAAGTGGCTTATTTGTTAGGAAGGTTTCACATCATTCTATGGAAAATAAAAGAAAAAGATCTTGAGGGATACTGTGCCAACAAAGAATAAAATCAGAAAGCTTAATTTTAGGAAAGCCGAATTCCAGCTCTTTAGGGAGTTATCCAACAAAAGCCCGTGGGAACCTCTCCTCAAGGACAGGGGATTGAGCAGATCTGGCAGGTTTCAAAGAAAGATTTCCTTAGGGAGCAAGAGCTCTGTATCCCCAGGTGTAAGAAGTAGGGTTAGGCTGTTAGAAGATGGCAAGAGGCTGTCGTGGCTGAAATGAGATCTTCTCATCAAACTGGAATACGAGAAGAAAACACACAGGTAATCTGGGACAAGTATAGGGATGCTACTAGGCTATGTAGAGATAGGGTCAGGAAGGACAAGGCCCAACTGCAATGGGACTTGGCTAGGGGAGCAAAGGATAAGAAAGACTTCTACAGGTTCATCAGCTGGAAAAGTTCTGGAGGGTGTACACTCTCTAATGAGGAACACAGACAGGCTAGTAACAAAAAACAAGGTGAAGGCTGAGTATTGAACAACTTTTTTGCCTTGGTCTTCACTGGCAACTGCTCTACACACAGCCTTTGAGCAGATGACTCAGAAGGTGGGAGTTGGGGTGTGATGCCCCTCCTGCTGTAAAGATCAAGATCATGGCTGCCTGAGGAATCTGAACATCCATAAGTCCATGGGTCCCAATGAGAAGCACCAAGAGTTCTGGAGGAACTGGCTAACAGAGTTACCAAGCCAGTGTCGATGATATTTGAAAATTAATGGTGATCAGTTGAAGTCCCTGGTGACTGGAAAAAAAGGAATGTCACATCCACTTTTAAGAAGGGTAGAAATGACCCAGGAAACTAATGACCTGTCAGTCTCACCTCTGTGCTTGTAATATAATGGAGTGTTTATTCCTGGAAGCTATGCTAAGACATAGGAAAGAAAGGGACAAGATACAGAATAACCAAAGCGGCTTCACCAAGGTCAGGTCCTGCCTTACCAACCTTGTCATTTTTTATGATGGCATAACTGCATCAGTAGACAAGGGAAGAGACCTTGATGTCATCTCTCCAGACTTCAGTGAGGCCTTTGACATGGTTCCCTGTGACATTCTTCTCTCCAAATTGGGAAGATATGGATTTGATGGGTGGACAGTTTGATGGATGAGGAACTGGTTGTGAAATCATACCCGGAGAGTGGTGGTAAACGGCTCAGTGTCTGCATGGAGATCAGTGATGAGTGGTGTCCCTCAGGAATCAGTCAGTACTGGGGCAAATTCTCTTTAACATCTTCTTCAGTGACACTGACTGTGGGATCGACCCTCAGCAAATTTGTGGATGACAGTAAGCTGTGTGGTGTGGTTGACACTCCTGAAGGATGGGATACCATCCAGAGAGACCTAGACAGGCTTGAACAGTGGGCTCAGGATAACCTCATGAGACTTAATAACAACTCCATGTGCAAGATCTTTCACCTGGGTTATGACAGCTCCTTCTGTTAGTACAAACTGGGGGAATGTGAGAACAGCACTGCCAGAAAGCACTTGGGGATTATGGTGGATGGGAAACTGGACATGAGTCAGCAATGTGCCCTCACAGCCCAGAAAGCCAACTGTATCCTGGGCTGCATCAAAAGCAGCATGGTAAGCAGGTTGAGGGAAGTGATTTTCTCTCTCTACTCTGCACTGGTGACACCTCATCTGGAGTATTGCATCCAGATATGGAGTCCTCAGTACGGAAGAGATGTGAACTTGTTCGAGCACGTCCAGAGGATGGCCACAAAAATGATCTAAGGGATGGAACGTCTCTCCTATGAGGACAGGCTGAAAGAGCTGGGACTGTTCAACCTGGAGAAGAAAAGGCTCCAGGGAGACCTGGTAGTAGCCTTGCAGTATCTAAAGGGGAGGCTATAAGAAAGCAGGGGACAGACTCTTTAACAGGGTCTGTGGTGACAGAACAAGGGGAAATGGTTTTAAATGAAAAGAGAGGAGATTTAGATTGGGTATAAGGAAAAAGATTTTTACAATAAGAACGGTGAAGACTGAAACAAGTTACCCAGAGATGTGGTGGATACCTTGTCCTTGGAGACATTCAAGGTCAGACTGGATAGGGCTCTGAGCAATCTGATAATCTGGTCTAGCTGTGGATGTCCCTGTTCATTGCAGGGGAGTTAGACTAGATGACATTTAAAGGTCCCTTCCAGCTCAAAAGATTCTATGATTCTACGATCTGTGCTGGTTTCCATAACTTGTCATCATTTTCTGTCGCGCTACTCAGCAAGTCTTTTAGGAGCTAGGGAATAATTTATCATGTCTGAGTATCTATCTAATGAACTATTTCTTTCTAAGAATTTCTTTCTTAGACTATATTACCTTTAAATTCATTAAAAAAAAAACAACATTTTTCCTCAAAACATAATATTTAAAATTTGATGATAATTTTGGACTTTCACTTGGATTTATCTTTTTTGGAAATTAAAATTTCATCTTTTTAATAAAATTATAGCAAAGCAAGTGAATGTGGAAAGTCAAATATGACACTGAAGATTTTTTCCTTTAGCCCTAGTGAATGTTTAAATACCAAACAGTTATTACGGTTCAAAGATTAGTCAAACATAAAGACATCTGACAGCCCACAGTCAGAATTGATAATATAAGTTAGTATATCATCCATCAAAGAAAACCATCCTCTGGATTGATATGAATTTGCAGTGTTCTTCATTTAGTTTCATTTTTCATTCAAATTGAATGTAATAGAATTTACATGCAATTTGTTTGTTTGAGGTTTTTTGTTTGTTTGTCTTTTAATTCAGGGTTTTAGACCTATTTGGCTGGATACTCAGTTGTCAACTTTCATTAATCTAGGAAGATCCAGGCAGCTGAGTATTTGACAGCAGTGTAATTGGCCTGTTTCATGGAATCTGATCAACTTCAAATTGTGGTAGGAAAACATAAGAAAAAGTCCATGTAATTTATGTACAGTATCATTTATGCATTTATCAAATGTATCTGATGTAATCAAAATAAATGATACCACCTGTGCATTTTCAGCACAACGGGACTGCTGCATTTCTTTTCAGAAATTCTGACTCAGAAGTTACCATGAAACAATTTATATTAAGAATTTGTATTTAAGAAGTTCTTCAAAAAGGGCAAATCACATCCCAGGGTGCTCTAAACATAACATAACTAGGTGGTAAATGGAAGAGCATAGGCACAGTCTCACACTGAGTACAGTTTTGGGCACAACAGTATCAGGAAGGTATAAAACTATTAGTGTCCAAAGGAGGGCAACAAAGATGGTGAAAGGTTTAGAGGAGAAGATGTATGAACAGCCTGAGTTCATTTGGTTTGTTCAGTCTAGAAAAGAGAAGGACAACGGGAGGCCTCACAGTGGCCTACAGCTCCTCACAGAGAGTAGAGGGGCAGTGCTGAGCTCTGCTCTCTTGTGACAGTGACAGCACCCTAGGGAACAGAACGGAGCTGCGTTGTTGAAGGGTCAGGTCAGGTACTAGGAAATGGTTCTCCACTGAGAGGGTGGTCTGGCACTGGAACAAGCTCCCCAGGGAAGTGGTCATGGCACCAAGCCTGCTGGAGTTTAAGAAGCATTTGGACAGCACTCTCAGACATATGGTTTAACTTTTAGGTAGTCTTGTATGGAGCCAGGAATTGGACTTTATATGATCCTTGTGGGTCTCTTCTAACCTGGGATTTTCTGTGATTCTGTGATTCACAAACTGCAGTCAGTGTTTTCAGAGTAACAAGGAGGGTAAAAAAGGGGGGTAAAGTAAAAGTTATAAGGAGGAACATGGTGATAATGCCAAGTAGTCAAAGTCCAATCTCAGTAGCATAAGCATAGAAATCAACTGAAGAATAACAATTATTTGGAGCTCCTTTATGACCTGTAACATTTAGAATCAAAACTCTCTTTACTCTCCTGTGGTAGAGTGTGAGTAACAATTGTGGCTAGACTGTCACATAACTTATCTCTGTGGCTTACTTCCAGTTTACTTCAGGTCAGATCCTGGTTCCCAGACCATTTTCACTATACTGACGACTTAAGTCCTGGTCTATTTTGGAAAGAAAAATAATAATTTTCTCTAGGGCAAAAGAAAGAGTTATCTTTTTCTGGAAAAAACTAATCCCCAGACTACCTTTGGGAAGGGAAAGGAAGTTTTCCATCTCTGCTAGAGCACTCATCATCCTTAGTAGGTCTTTCACGCTCCAGCACCCCAGCTGTTCTCAATATCATTCTGTAAAACACACAACACATGTTCTACTTAATTATAGAACATTGGTGAACCCTCACATTATTTCAGACGCTATAAAAAAATCAATATCTAATCCTAAATCAAATGAATTATTGTGTCTTTGAATCCCAGGCTGCTGGGTGGGCAAAAGAGAAGGCCAGTGCAGTGTAACGCAGCTGGTCAACTCTATAAGACCATCACTGAGCAGTGTGTATGTTGTTTTGCAGTTTCTGGCAAGATAAACAGAGATGAATCTCGTGAGTGGCTCTCCTTCATATCATAGATGTAGCCAAAACACTCTTAAAACTAAGAATATGCAATAGTTTTTATCTTCAGACTGACAAAAATGTACACCTTTTCTTCATTTTTTGTAACCCTTTATAGATCTTTACATTAACTAGTTGCAGGAAAAAAAATGTGTATATCTATATGACAAAAAAGCTTTAAGAATTGAGTTCATTGAATCATCTGCATTCAAATAATCAAGGATGTATAGAGTTTATATGTTTTCAGATTTTTTAATACAAAAAGCTAAGGAATTAGAGGAAGATTTCTTAGAGGTGCCCATACTGTTTTCTTCCTGACTTTCATGGGGAAAAAAGAAGAAAGCAAATGCAAATTCTACCTGTATTTGGCTAGTCTAATCATTTATCTACAAATAGCTCAACAAATCAATGTTACGTAGATTTGTTTTTTATGGAAGTCAGTTTGCCTAGAAGTTCATGGAAATTTTTATTAATATGCACTTTCCTAGCCACAAAGGAGAAGCAGGATCTTTAACTAATTTGTAGAAATAAATATTCCTTATAACTAATAACAAAGTTCTGTATAAGTAGATTTTAGGTTATTATTTTAAGTCTTGTAATTATGAGAGCTGTTTTTTATAGTACTGTTAAATATATATATATATGTATATAGTGCAACAGGAGAATACAAGTCACCATATAAGAAAGAATATGATGAAGAAGTGAAATGATAATGTATCGATATTAAAATGTATATTAATAGAATATATACAACTTAGTGATTCTCTGTCATGTATTATATTCTGTTAGTAACTGAACTGTTGGTCTTCTCTGTAAGACTGGTACAAATTTCACTTCCACTTCTATGGATAAAATGTGCTCAGAAGGAGCAAAGAGAAGCGAACAGATAAGTCTCATTACATAAAACAATTTTCCTTTTGCAAAATAATCTCATAGTTGATTCAACTAAATGCTGGCCATTCAAACACTTTTCTGTAAAGTAAAGGTGCAAGTGATAGCAGTGTAGAGATAAGAAACTGTTATTAGCACACGAAAAATTTGAAATGTAAGCCTAATTCAGTATTTTCATTGTAATAGGTAACTCCAAAAGACAGTTCAATTCACCCTAAAATGAGTTTTAAATATATAAGAACAACACTAGCTAATTTCTTTCCAGTCTATTCGCTAGGGTAGGCGAGCTCTGTCGTCAGTGCCTAGGAATCTAAATTGGAAGATAAAGAAACCCACTATAGATTAAAACCCACAATGGAAATGCGGACTTCTGTGTGACATTGCTAATTCAAGAATGACTTTTTAACACTTGTAAGTACATACAAGATTTCTCTAAGAAATCCCCACACATTTCCTTTGTGTCTATAAGTTGCAAAACGTGAGTAGCAAAGGACTAGAAAGTTCAAACATAGTTACATGGCAGATGCTTCTTATAGTTCCTGAAATGAAAAGCAGTCAAAAACTTCACTTTATGTGTTATTTAAGACAGTTTTATGACTGCTCTGTACTACTGACACAGCACAAAGTATTAAGAAGGTATCACTGTAACAGTTGAACAGGCAGTAGATATGTAAGCCACAATACTGGTAGTGGTAATTCATCCAGATAATTGTCCAGCTTCCCTCTATAGTGCTGGCAGGTGACTAAGAAGTTATTGCCATTCTTATTTATAATTGATGCAAAATGGTGTTTAAAGATGATTAAAGGTTTTTTTGTTTGTTTGTTTTTAGCTAAGGTACACTTCACTGGGTAGCTAGAAATGTTATGTTTCTGAACAAGAAAGATATTAAGCTTAGGCTAGTACTGATTGGGTAATTTTATTATGTACTTCCAAAACAATTATGTAAGACCATTTCTTAGTATCCAATATTGTAATACAATCTACAGATAAACAACTTCAAAACCATGCAGACTACACTTACAATTAAGGCTCAAGTCTTTATCAGAAATATTGAATTGTGTCAATTTTAACATCTGTTTGCAAGAGAATGTTAAAATGCTTTGAGCAATGTACCTGTGAAACTTTTCTTGGCCTCTTGGTAAAATCAATAATCTGTTTCATCAATTAACATGGCTAAGATCCTGCTTTCAGACTGATATACCATTCTTAAAGTAATATAAAAAATCTATGTATTAGCTTTCAGGACATGAAAACCAAGCTGTCCAATAAAAGAAAAAATGGCTTATTGACAAATCTCTTTTATAAAAGAAAGTCTTTGAATTAGCAACCTTCAGGGAAATGTCATGATAAATTACTCAACCATGTTCAACTGAACTTATGTCAAACCAGTTTCCTTTTCCTTTCCTTTTAAGGGTTTTGCAGAAGCTAAAGAAACAGTCAAAACTTCCTTGTTCCTGAATAATGAATGTAGACTGTTTCTCAGTCCAGTAAACACTGCATTTATGTAAAGAAAGAGAACAGATGGTGTATGAAATAAAGCTTACTCACACATTTCATGAAAACTTCTCTCAGGATACATCTTTAGATAAACACTGAACTACAATCCTTTTTTTTTTTGCTTTTTTTTTT
>VXAB01012771.1:58091-116919 GCA_013399175.1 Odontophorus gujanensis
GGGGAGAGGGGAGGGTGGGGGAGGGGAGGGGAGGGGAGGGTAGGGTAGGGTAGGGTAGGGTAGGGTAGGGTAGGGTAGGGTAGGGTAAGACAGAACAAGAATAGAATAGAGTAGTTGGAAGGGATTTACAAAGAATCCACAGAATCCAACTGTCTGACTACATTAGGACTAACCAAAAGTTAAAGCATATTGATGAGGGCATTATCTAAATGCCTCTTGA
The DNA here is from genome assembly GCA_013399175.1 of Odontophorus gujanensis. Lineage (NCBI taxonomy): Eukaryota > Metazoa > Chordata > Aves > Galliformes > Odontophoridae > Odontophorus > Odontophorus gujanensis. The sequence goes on from VXAB01012771.1 coordinate 58,312, forward strand.
ACATTAACAAGCATTAGGTAACGAACAGCTCACCAGGAACCCTATTCGAGTGTTTGAGCAATCTCATGGTACAGAAACTTATCCTAATGTTCAGTCTGAACCTCCTTGAAGCAGCTTTGTGCTGTTGCCGCACGTCCTATTATTGGTTATCAGGGAGAAGAGACTGGGACATCCTTCTCCACTATTCCTCCTTAGGTAGTTGTAGAGAGCAGTGATGTCATCCCTTTGCCTTCTTTTCTCCAGACTAGGCAACCCATGTGTCCCCAACCACTCCTCCTAGAACATGACTTTGAAGTCCTTTTACCAGATTTGTTGTTCATTTTTTTCATAGTATATTTATTATATTTCATTTATTTTACGCACACACATGTAGACACAAATAGCATTCAGGAACACACTTTCAACCTACTCTCTGAAGTCACAGAATCTCAGAATCACGGAATTGTAGGGTTTGGAAAAGACCTGTACAGGTCTTCTAGTCCAACTCCCAAAAATCCCATGGATATACTTTTTATTTTTATTTTTTTTTTTAATTGGTAGCTAGAAAGAATATTTAGGTGTATTACAACCAACAAGGAAGTTACAGAGTAAAACTAATACAGATTATCAAATATTCTTACTACAGAAGTTCTCATTCTTCTTTCCTTGGTAATTGGTTCCCTAAAATTACCAGCTTTTGATTCCTGCTGCTTTGGTCTTTACCAAGGTCTTTCTCAATAATGTTGACAAATGACAGTTGCAAAAAGTGACATCATGAAAAAATATTTGGGACATTTTTGTTCTTAAAACAGTTTCATTTACTTTGTTACATATAAATGAGATTCAACAAATGAGGTTCGACAGAGCAAAGTGCAAGGTTTTGCACTTGGATTGAGGTAATCCCAGATATGTATACAAACTGTGAGAAGAACTCCTTGATTGCAGCCCTGCTGAGAAGGACTTAATGGTCCTCGTTGGTGAAAAACTTAACATGAGTCAGGTGTGTGTACTTGCAGACCAGAAGGCCAATGGTGTCCTGGGTTTCATCAGAAGAGCGGTGGCCAGCAGGGAGAGGGAAGTGATTGTTCCTCTCTACTCTGCTCTTGTGAGGCCCAAGCTGGAGTACTGTGCCCAAGCCTGGAGCCCCCAACACAGGAAAGGTGTGGAGCTTTTGGAGAGGGTCGAGAGGAGGGCCATGAACCACTCCTATGAAGTTAGTCTGAGGGAACTGGGCTTGTTCAGCCTGGAAAAAAGAACGCTGTGGTGAGATATCATTGCAAGCTTCCAGTATTTAAAGGGAGTTTATAAACATAAGGGAAATCAACTAAGCCAGGGGAGATTTAGATTAGTTGTCAGGGGGATGTTTTTTACTGAGAGAGATGAGGTGCTGTAGCAGGCTGCCAAGAGAGGATGTGAATGACCAGACCCTGGAGGTGTTTAAGGCCAGGTTGGGTGGGGCCCTGGGCAATCTGATTTAGTACTTGATCTAGTGGCTGGAAACACTGCCTGTGGGAGGGGTGTTGGAACTCAATGAATCTTCTGGGCCCTTCCAACCCAAGTGATTCTATGATTCTATGATTCTTTGATTCTATGATTCTTTGATCCTATGATTCTATGTAGCAGAGTTTGTTGCGGAGTTAACTGATGTAGATAAACTGCTCACAGTTCATCAACATCTCTAATGCCATATTTTTGTTATTTTAACATTGTATGTCTTAAAGAAGCACTTTAATCTATGAGAACTGTCCTGTATGTTCAATTTTATAGAAACTATCCATAGTTTTTCACGTTGTGGACTATGACTTCACTTATTTGATTTTAAGAGAGGAAGAAAGAACAGAAGAGGACAGAGACAGACAGACAGACAAGACAAAACAACTTCTCTCCTTAGAAAATCACATTTCCTTAAGAAATTCTCCAAAATCTTCAAAAATATAAGTCTTCCATAGCCATAATCAGATCTGGTCTCACCTCACCCTTTTCCTATACAAACATATAATACTGTTCAATACCCTCCCTCTTGACTATGGTAATGTCCACATAAAAGAGAACAAGAAAAAATATATATATTTAAGAAACATTTTTAAAGTAAGGGCCATCTAGCTGTGGTATTCATGTTCATTGCAGGGGCACTGGACTAAATGGACTTCATAGGTCTCTTCCAACTGTAAGGATTTTATGATTCTATGACTATTGTTTCTGAAGATAAAAACCAGCATGGCTTCTTGGAGAAGGTAATTCCAGCAGATTTTTATGCACTATAAAGACAAAAATAAAAAACTAAAGTAGATATTTTCTACCTTGAGAAGTTGCCAAAGAGTAGAAAGAGAGGACTGGTATAGATAACTCCTGATACCAGAGTCCCTGTAATAGCGTCTATGGCATTATTTGAAGAAATGAGGCTAACTCTTCAGAACTGATTCATTGCCACAGTACTGAAATGCATAAGGATCAACACTTGTACAAACAGTTGTCTATACAGTTCATTGATTCTCAAGTGCATTTACAATTTTCTCCTGGGCCTACCAAGAACTTAATACGCTGTCACTACATGAAAATATGTTCTCTCAAATAATTACAGAGTTTCACCTTGGCTGTCAAAATTATGACCACTGAGAAGAAACCTGAATATAATATGGACCAAATAAGCAGAAATAGCATTAATTAGGCTTTTACTCAGAAAGGATATAAACAATCCAAATACATATACAGGAACTTACACAATTATAATCTTTCTTGATAATAGTATCTAAACAACCTATACCTGCCTACTTATTTTACAATTGCCAATGTATTTTAAGATGTGTTTTCCAAAATCTAGGATAATTCAAGAGCATGCATGTGTACCAGGAGCATACATGTGCTACTTATGCTAATTGACCCTGATCCCTCGCAATAAAGACACTGAAAGAAGTTTTATTTCTTATGAATACTCTAACTTGCATGGCTTATTTGCTAACCATGGGAGGTGAGCATTTAATATGTCAAACATTCGTAAAACACCAAAAGCAATGCAACCTTTGACCTGGGTCATCGAAACTGCACCCACTTGTGATTTTTTTCTGTTCACCCAGCCTGTTTCATATATTTGTCCTTATGTCCGTGCCTTATGAAGCATGCAGACAGAGTATGATCTTTGACATTCAGACACCTGTGTCCCATACTTTTTGTGTGAAGAAATAAATGACAGGCCTGGAGATTAAGACCAGACCTTTTTTTTTTTTTCTCCCTCCATCTCCTTCTGTTTCTTTCTTCTTGTATTTTTTTTTCTTGATTCAGGTGTTCTGACAAATAAGCTGAAAGAACTGTGGTTGTTTTAAGTTAGACAGGCTTCTTTCTATTTTTAGTAAACTTTCCTATTATGTACCTTCAAATGGCCAAATATATTTTGTCAAAATAATTGAGATTAGGTCATTCAAGAAATCTGCGGTAGAATCATCACTGATTTCACTAGAGATCCAATATGAGAAATGGTATTGCTTATTCACAGTACTATAAAGAGGAAAAAATACTTTTTCATCTTACATATACTTTTCCCCTGCCTCTAATGTTACAGTAAGATATGCTCCTAATTCAATATAAAGATATTGTTAATTTGAGCCAATCTTTGGCTCAAAACACACTCTAAACAAACAAACAGAAAAGTGCAAAATATATCATTTTATCTTTGCAGTATTCACTTGTGTTTATCACTATTAAGTTATGTTATCTTAGCTAATGTAAGAATAACTTTGTTTAATTTCAGTGTTTCAGACATGGACATCTTGTCTACCATGTTCCTCTTGGTTCCCCTATAGTCAGTGTAAGGAGAAAGGATCTTTAGCTTGGATGATTCATTCACTGAGAATGAGAATATCTTCACATCAAGAGGAATTTTAATTTGGACAACTTCAGACTAAAGTATGTAGCATCAACAAGACACTTTCAGGTGTTGTCTCTGGCATCCACCTGCTTTTTTGGAAGAACACAGGTGTTTGTCATAGGTCATATCTGTTGGCTAAATGTTGATGTCTAGGTAACAACAGTGTTATGTCTCAAGAGATACAACATGCCTACATGCTGGAAAAGGAGTTATATAACTATACTGGACAGCTCACTCCTTTCCAGGTGATATTTCCATGAAATGAGCCCTTCGTATGCTCTGAAAATTAATTTCAGTAGAAACACTTTTAGGTCAGATAGAGTGTTTCATTGTATGACTCTGAGTGAATGCAGTAGAGTAGAGAAGCTGCTATTAGTTTAGAATAATAGTAAGTCAGTTGTTGACTGTTGACACTAATATTTTACTGATTTAATGAAAAGCAAAAACTAAGCCTTGTCTCTTCAACATTTTTGAAGTAAGTGCCATCTACCTGTGGTGTCCCTTTTGCTGAATATCACATTAGTTGTTTTACTTATACCTTTAGTTGAATTTGTATTTGTTAGATGAATGCTGTCAAGTTAATGCAGAAGTAAACATCAGTAATGAAATTTGTCTATCCCTGAAATATAGAAAGACATTTTAGTTATGCAATTTACAGATCATCCTCTTCAAGTAATCAGTACTATGTTCAGCTTATTCAGCTGTATTGTTTATATGTTAATAGATATCTAACATTAAGATGAAAACCATGCCCAATAAAATGCTAGAAGCATACACCAATAATAATAATAATAATAACAATACTCCAACTCCCTGCTTATAAATCAGTATAATGAGATATATAATAATTTTATGTTCTCCTAATCAAGCCTAGAGAAGAGCAAGGATGTGGGGGCCAGATATACAATGGCAGATTTAAAGAAAAAATAAGTAAAAATGAAAGTCTATGAAGTATCCAAAAAGGTCACAAGAAGTAGAAAAGGCTTTAATCACAGGAAACATATGAAAAAAATAAATAAATAGAACTTTCAACAGAAGACTTACTAGGAAAAAAATAATGCATAGGCATGAGATGACAACAGAAGGGAATATGCATAGCAGTTCTCACAGAAGTAGAAATGTACAGGCCACCATCTTAACAAAAGTGCTGTTGTTGGTTTCCATAATGAGACAAAAGATAAAGCAAGACTGAACCTGGACTTCCAAAACTGCATGTATCTCAATGAACAGTTTGGCATCCAAAGTTAGCTTTCCATTACCCAAAATACTGATAGATTTGAATAGTATAAATTGCCAGGTACTGTCAGAAATAACTCAGCTTGTATTCAGCCACATTTACAATCGTTAAACCAAGTCCAAGCAGGTTTCTGAAGTTAGGTCTGTATGGGAACAATTACTATGAGTCCTAGCACTCCAAGATATGGGAGGGTTCTTTAACTCAGGCAAAAATCAGCGTGAATTCAATGGTGATAATGGTAATGATTCAATGATAAAACTAGCCTGAGGCCAAAACTGAACTAATAATCATTCTAGGGCACTGGAGTGTACTGTGTCATCTGTTCACAGAGCAGTCTTTCCAGGCCAGTTCATACTCCATCAGTTTGTATCAAAGGCAGCTTGTTAATTTTTGGCATGAAGCTTGATGGATTTGTTTAAAAGCTGACCAGTTGGAAATACAAAGGTATCCTGAACTGCTGCCCTAATAGTCATCAGGAGTCTGTAGTGGCTTCTAGAAAAAGAATAAATAACGTATTATTCAAAGTTTTGAAAGAGAAGGGTACCCAGACAGGTCATGGAGTCCCCATTGTAGGATACATTCAAAATCTGAATGAACATGGCCCTGAGCAACCTGGCCTGGCTGACTCTACTTGGGCAAGGAAGTAGGACTAGACAATCTCCAGAGGTTCCTTCTGATCTCAGCTATTCTAGAATTTTGAAAAGGAGAAAGATGGTTGCCCATCTGTGTTTCCAAAATGGTAGTCTTCTCATTGGTAAGCCAACTCTATCAATCTGTGACCCCTGACCTACTTACTTCCTATTGTGATCTGTTCTTCCCTCTAAAAAATCTTTCACAAATTACCATGTTCTACCTCTGTTTTCTGCTTCAACACCCAATTAAATTCTGACCACCTTCTCAAAATGAGTGTTTTGCTGTCTGTACTTGGATTTCCTGTTGTTCTTAGATAGTGTAGTGAACTTTTTTTTTTTTTAAATCTATAAATAGTGGAATTTAGAGTTTCTAATTCAGAGGAAATGTCCCACTCCATGTACTGCTCAATTACATTATGCAGTCTTTTAAAATATATGTAGAATAAAAGGTAGTCATAAATATTTTTCTCTTCTTGGTTCCCCTGGAAAATGCCCAAGCCAAAGCTGTATTCATTCTCACAGAAAGGGATCTGAAGGTGCTAGTTATCAGAAAGCTCAGTATAAGTCAGCAGTGTGCCCTAGCTGTGGAGAGGACAAATCACAATTTGGTAGGCATTAAACACAGAGTAGCCAACCAATTAGAAGTAGTGATTCTGCCACTATATTTAGAGTTGATGCAGCTTCATTTTGAATATTGTATGCAGTAATGGATTACACAATATAGAAAGGATGTTAAGACACTTGAAAGCGTCCAGCGGTGGACAACAAAGGTAGTAAAAGGTCTGGAACACATACCTTATGAGAAGAGGCTGAGGATACTTGGGTTGTCTAGTCTGGAGAAAAGGAGGACAAGGGGCAACCTCATTGACCTCTACAATTTCCTGAGGCAGAGAAGTGGAGAGGGAGGTACTATTCTCTTCTCTGTAGTAACCAAAGGTAGGATATGTAAAAATTACAAAAACAAAAACAACAACAAAAAAAAATCAGCACCAGAGGAGATTCAAACCAGACAGAAGGAAAGTTTTCTCACTCCAAGGGTTTTCAAACATTAGAATAGACTTCCTAGTGAGGTGGTGGATGCCCCATGACTGTTAGCATTCAAAAGACACTTGGAGAATGCCTTTAATAATACACTTTAACTTTTGAGTATCCCTGAAGTGCTCGGGCAGTTGGACTTAATCTTTGTAGGTACCTACAACTGAAGAGTTCAACTGAACTCTTTCTAAAGTTGTTTTGATTACTGTGGGTTGGTGCTAGAGTTTTCGAAAGAGTTTTCCAAATCCAAAGACACTTCATTATTTCATAATTTAAGTTTGAATCACCACCAGACTTTTAAGCAATTATTAGTTCTTTAAGTCAAACATAGTATTTGAATCTCCAACATGAAATCAAAATTAGATGTTGCACTTTATGACTGAGGTCATAGGTTGTTTAATTCTTTATGCTGATGAAAAAGTCAATAAAATCTATTTATTATTTTTTTTTTAGATTTTATTATTGGTATTTTAAGTGGAGTTATACTTTTTTTCATTTATGACTGTTTTAAACCATTTTGAGTAGACTGCAAATTTGATGAAAGAAAAAATACAATCCTGTTTGCATGACTCACTATACTTTCAAGTATGTTGCAAAATATAATTTTGGGCTAGTAGATGAAATTATTTGAGGTTACATTTGCAATTGCTTTCTGCATCTATACTATCAATTTAAAAATAATAACATTAACATGATACACAATTTCTCTTACAGATGTACTTTCAAAAATATAATGGAAATGACAAAACACTAATTATTCTTAATAATTATTATGTTCTTACATTAATGATTAAAAATTTCTGAATGATCAGCTCTGATTTTGACTCTGTATTACAGAATGTGTAAATGAGAATAGCCTGTAAATTTGACCAGTGTTTCATTCAATTATTTGATTCCAAACAACTTCATTTTGAAACATCTAATCATTTCCTTTTACAAAAGCAATTCTTATGTCTAAGTATGCAGATATCTGAGAATACAAAAACCTTTTTTTTTTTTAAAATTTCTAAACTATAAAAAAATACAAAGCTGTAGATGTATTCTTAAAATAAACCAGATTTCATGTGTGGTCAAAAGGTCATTCACCTTTGCAGGAATCGTGAAATTATTTTGCGTGGATTCTTGTACTATTAGCATCACCAGAGTATAAAAAAATTTCTTTTTCAGTGTTCTTTGTGGTATGTCCTGGAGAATATGTGTTTACTTTAGAAAAGGCTGGTTATGGTCAGCACTACAGTAGTCCTTCGTTTTGCAGGAACTTGTCCTAAAATCTGGGATAGCCACTGAGAATTTTTTTTTTACTCTATAGCTTATCTCTTTTGTAGACTGTTGCTTTTTTTGTTGTTGTTGTTTAGTTTTGTTTCTTTTGTTTGTGTGTGTGTGTCTTCCTAAAACCATAGGCTAGAGATATTGAATTATTTTAAGGGAAAATAAACTCTGTATTCAATACATCATGAAGTAGAATGTTAGGCTGTACCTTAGAAGGCAAGTTCAATACGGTCATGAAAATCAAACCTGGATTTTACAAGCTATTACAAGCTGGAGAAATAGCCAGTGTTTCAGTACACTCATCAGTTTCACAATAACATAGTGTATTTCTCTTTTGTTGAATAAAACAGTCATTTATTTTAATGATAAATGCTTCAGAAATAAGTCACCAGTATTTCAAACAGAATTAATGCAGTTATGAAAGACATAATTTGCAACCAGTTGGCAGCTGCTTTTAGTCAGAATGTTTTTAATCTCGTAACACAGAAATGTGCTTCTCATAGTTAACAGCTGTATTATTGGCAAAAGATGATGAAATGAAATCCAAATTCATGTCATCCTCCACACTGATGTTCCTTATCATAAAAACCAATTACTTCACTTGTTTCACTGTAGTGTTGATAAAAATCCAGGCCCCATTTCATCCCATGCTACAGCCACGTATAGTGTTTTCCTCTAATGAAAATGATTTCTTATTTTCTACCTTTGATCTCTGTAGTTAACCAAACATATGAAGTCACAAACTCAGATGTTACTTAAATCATGTATTATGATTTTTGCTTTGTAATAATGTCCACAGATTAAGTTGGGTGGGTTTTTTATTAGGGGGGTTGTTTGTCTACCAAATTTTCTTTATTGCCAACTTTTATGAGCTTAAGTGAAAGTCGTACAGCAGTTCTATGATACAGCCCTGCTGAACAGAGATTCTTATCATGAACATTTGACATGATTCAAGAATGGTAGTGGAACTGTACTCATTAACAAGGGCAAATAACAAGGATAATCCCCTAATTAGAAGATAGCAGGTGAATGGGGTGGACAAATAGGGTGTGGCACATCAGTGGCACCAGTCTACAGCAGTCAGCAGAGCAGGAGGGTGCACAAGGAGGGCATGAGGTGGCCTGCTTTCTCTTTTCTGGGAGCAGCAGGGTACAGCCTTCTATTGAAACAATCATGGTGACCAGACAGTACAATGGCTGTGCTCAGGTGGAAACCCAGACTGGTGGGCCACAACTTTTCCAGGTACATGCATGCACCCAGACAGATCTCCCAAGGAAAGAGCTGCCCAGACCTTCAGTGGTGAGGAATTCCAGAATATAGAAGTCCTCAAGGAGTGTGAGGTCTGAGGAGGGTGTCATGAGTGCAAGTGTGCTCAGATGGATGAGATTTTCAAGAAAGTGGCTAGGTTGTGTGAGGAAATTAGCATACAGCACACTATCCAGGAATCTGATAGAGATATTGATATTGAGGTATTGCACTGTGACATGGGCAAACTGACAGTCCTGTCAGGCCCTTGCAAAGGGAAGAAGCTAAACTTGCTTCCAACCTTGAGCAGGTGGATGACAATAATGTTCAAGATGAGGAAGATTGAGTCTTCATTTCTGCCGGGAACAGAAGTCTCTTTCTTGTCCCTCCAGTGGGGACAAAACAACAAATATAAAGCTGTAGGAATGGAAAGACAAGAGGGTGTGGATAATGATTCAGACACAGAAGGGGAAAATCACATTAAGATGGTCCAAACAAGGATCCAAGTTAGAAACAAAGCAGCTAAAAAAAATATAAAGGGTTTTAGTATTTGGGGACTCTGCTGAGGGGCACTAAGGCACTGATTTACCATCCAGATAATCTCCCCAAGAGCGGTTTGCAGCCTGCATTTGTGACACCAGGAAAAGTCTAGCAGGTATGATAAAGCCAGAGGACTACCATCCAATCCTCCTCTTTCAAGTTGGGTCACAGAAAGCTGCAACTGGAAAATTACAAAATGTTAAAAGAGACTTTTTGTCCTTTGAGAGGATATTGAATGGATTGGGACTACAGGTATTGTTACCATCTATCCTTCTTGTTGGAGCCTGGAACCCATAAAGGAAGAGAACAAATTAGGGGACTGGCGGCACAGGCAGTCTTGCATTTTGGGTTTTAGTTTATGATCTTGAACACATCTTTGAGAGACCAAGTATGCTGACATCAGATGGAACACAACTGACAAGGTGTGACAAGAGTGTTCTGGGCAGCAAGATGCCTGGATTGATTAGCAGAGCTCTAAAGGGATGTATATGGCCATCGTCCAGCTGAAGTGCCTCCACACCAAACCATGATGTATAAGAAATAAGCAGGAGGAGTTGGGAATTGTAGTGCAAATAGGAAAAAGTGTACTAATTGCTATCTCGGAAATGTTGTGGGAAAAATTGTACAACTGCAACACTACAATCAAGGATTACAAGATTATTTAACAGATAGATAGTAAGATGCTCTCTATGCCAAAAAAAAAAAGAATAGATTGTGAAGAACTGCTTCTGAGAAAGAGCCAGACTGAGAGTTTGTGGTCTAAAATCAGGGACCAGACCAATAAAGGACATCTGGAAGTAGAGGTCTAGTACAGACCACCTGATCAAGAGGGTCCTGTGGTTGAGGCCTTCTTGCTTCAGCTACTAAAAGCATTGTGCTCACAGGCAGTCATCCTGCTGGGGGCTTTCAACCACCTGAATGTCTGCTAGGAAAGCAACATGGCAGGCTGCAAGCAATCCTGGAGATTTCTGACGCACACTGAGAATAATATTCTTGCCCTGGTATTAGACAAATCAACCAGAGGTGTTAAATGGACCTGGTACTCAACAGTGCAGGCAAGCTCATTAGAGAGATTAAGACTGGGTGTAGTGACAATGTTACAGTTGAGTTTACAAACTCAAAGAATACACAGCTGGCAAAAAGCAAAGTCACAACTTCAGAAGAGTAAACTTACAGCTGTTTAAGAAATTATTGGATGAGATTGCCTGAGAAACTGTCCTTAGGGTCAAAGGAACAGAGCAGAGCTTGCAACTCCTTAAGGATACCTTTCTGAGAATACAAGCTCTCTCCCTCCTCCAATATTAGAAATCAAGCAGAAGAGGCAAGAAACCAGCATGACTGAGCAAGTTTGAAATGCTGGTCAAACTGAGAGAAATGAAAGTACAAGCAATTGAAGTGCAACACAAAGATGGCATTTGGATATGCAGAGGTGGGATCAGCAAAGTTAAGGCATGGATGGAATTGATCTTGGCAAGGGATGTAAAAAGTGACAAGGATTCCACAGGTACAGCGGTCAGAAGATCAAGGCCAAGGTAAGCGTATTTCTCTGACAAATAAGAAGGGATAAACAACAACTACAGAAATAGAGAAGGCTGAGGTAAATGAGTTTATTGCCTCAGTCTTCCCACATCTCTTAAACCCCTGAACCTCTATGTGGGGATTGGAACAGCAAAATCCCTCCCTGTAAGCAAAAAAAAAGCAATATATACAAGTCTATGGGGCCAGACAACATGCATTCCAGGGTCATGAAGAAACTAGAAGATATAGTTGCCAAGTCACACATATACTTGAAAAGTCATGGCTGCCATGTAAAGATCCTGGTGACTGGATAAAGGGAAATATCACCCTCATTTTTAGAAAATGTAGAAAGGAAGATTTGGGGAATTACATGTCATTGAGCCTCATATTTATGTCTGGGAAGATCATGGAACAAATCATCCTGGAAGATATGTTATAACTCTCTCATCAGAGCAAGAGAGATGATTATCCTCCTCCACTCTGCTCTCACAAGGTCCCATTTGGAGTATTTCATCTAAGTCTGGATCCCTCAGCACAAGAAAGAGGGAGCTGGGCATGACTTCAAATTTTAAAACGGATGATATTTTAGGAGAGAAATACTTCAAGATCAGAAAAGAGCTAAATTTGGTACTCTGATCCAGTAAGTAGAATTTTATGACAAGGTTAAATTTCCTCTGGCTACAGGAAGTTTTTCATATGAAGAAGAGGAAAACGTTAAGTCAGTCTCAAGGAAAATACACTGTTGCAGGAAAATAATGTATTCTACATACCCAGCTGGTCTCAGAGAGCCTGCCAGCACCTTTCCTTTCCTGTTCAAGCTGGTAACATCTGTTTCTTAAGTGAAAGAACACAAAGAAAATAAGCACACACAGTCAAGCAAGGAGACGTGCAGGTGAAGGAAGTGATTTACTATATTTCTAGCAGATTGTTTCTGCTGGAAAAAAAAAAAAAAATGCTGGGCCTAAATGCGCTTCTGTTAAAATTATTTGTGTTTCACACTTCTCTTATTTTTCCCTTTTTTAGTTTTAGTAGGATGGATGAAAACTTGTAATTTTATTAAAATAAATGCAAATATACAGAGTAGAGAAAAATATAATTACCTCAGTGAATGAAAACAGATCCCATAAAAGTTAACTGAGAAAATTAATTAATTAATTAATTAATTATTGGCAAAAGGAATTTGACCTGCGCTAAAGGATCTGCTGTTAGATTCCTCAGGGCTATGATGAGTTGAGGATTTCGGATTGTTCAATGGGAAAAAATCTTAAACGATGGGAAAACTATCAGAAACAAGCCAGCTGTAGTGGGACTTACTGTAAGTTCCTATGTCCAAGGCACCACTTCTCAAACAAAGAATAACTAAGTAAAACATTACATGTCTAATGTAAAACATATTTGAAAGTTAACAGTTTCAAAAAACAGATGGAATGGAATTTGAACAACTGAAGACAGATAATAGTATAGATTATAAACAAGTTACATTTAAGAGATTTGATTTTTTGAGGATGCAAAATAAAAACTGCTAAAGTAGCAGATGTAACAAACATTTGTACTTCAAGAAGGTGTGTGACACAGTACAAACTGGTGTGTTTTAGACAACGTGATGTACAAATTCCCAACTGCTTAAAAAAAATTGATTAGAAATTTGAGGCCATATGACAAATTATAATAGATTAGAATCAAAAAGCTGACAAATGAAGTACTGGAAGACAGTACTGTTAAATATATGACTAATCTGGTGGGGAATGTGTAGTAAGGTGTTAAAATATGCATATGACATGACTGACAGAAAAAAAAAAGGTAAAGCAAATTGTCTTAAATCTTCAATGGAACAGGCTCCAAGCCTGTCTATCTACTTCACAGACAAAAAATACAGAGACCCAAACAGGGAAAGCTGGTGCTGTGGTTCTGAGATAACTTCTCAAACCTTTAGAAAACCCAGATTTGATCTCTCTACACCAAATCTGTCATTATAGGGATCAGCTTAAGATTATTTATATGCTTCAGGCCCTGGTGTAGGACACCAGCGTGGCATGACACTGTCTCATTTTCACATTCAGTATGTAGAACTGAAGACCTTCCAAAAGAAAATTTAATTGAAATGCAACCAAGTCCCTAATGAATCAACAATTTCCAAGGACAAATGTTTTACTAAAAACTTCGAAACTGTTCTATTAGCTATTACTTGTCTGCCTAATGAGGACAGAAGGACTACATATATGCTTAAAGCTGAATTACCACTTGAATCGTCAACATCAGTGGAATACCAGTTGGTTCATAAATTATTGTGTTTAGCCAAAGAACAAAATCAGTTCTTCATAATCATCTGTTTGATCAGCTAGCTTGAAAATAGGTTTTATTTTCTTGATATTTTGAATATTCTTTAATTCTTCATTCTTTTGTACTATTTTACTTCACCATGTCCTTTCCATTTTTTTTTTTTTCCTGTTTCAAGGAGCTCATTGCTGTATTTGGTTAATCTCACACACAGATGTAAACTGAATAGCAGACTATCAGAACATCTCATTAATCATTTCAGTTTTGTTCTGACTGAAATGTTAATACTACTTTCTAATAGAATTTTCTCCTGTGGATAAAAAGTAATTTATTTCTGAGCAAATTTCTCCATCTTCTTTCTCAGTAACAACAGGCAGCATCTTTATGTGTTTTCCAAGCCCATAGCATCCTCAACAAATTAATCACAGGCCTATCTGAAAATTCTATGCCCAGCATATAGCTGTCCTTGGAAATGCTCTTCAGAAAGACTCTCAGCACCACTACTACTATAGAAGCTTCTTTGTCTCTACAAAGCACTCCAAAAATTATGGTCCAATAAAAAGGATTGGGTTGTTTTGTTTTATTTTGTTCTGTTTTGTTTTTTTGCCATGACTAGTAGGACACTGATTTTTGTACTGACAAATAATTAAGGTTCTCAAAACTTGCCGTGGTTTGCCATGGTTAGGTATAGTAAGTATTGCCCAGTGGTTAAGTGACTATTACCTATCTTGTTTTAGCACAATTCAACTGTTGCTGCTGCTAATAACATCTATTTTCTTTTCTGTTACAATGTTAAATCTTATTTAGACTAACATTGAATGTATAGCTCTGTATACGTAGTGAGCATCCTTTTACCATAACTAGCCCTTTCCAGTGTAACATAATACCTCATCTGGAATGCTAACACTAAAATGAAAATTGTTCACCTCTCTTAAAGTATACCTTGAAAAACATCACCACTCTGTGTGCTCCATGACTCGTTCTTCACTCCCTTTGGCATCAAGAGTGATGAACTTGTCTTTGCTCCTCAAAGCCCTTCCTGTGTTAAACTTACACTACCTAATTCAGTATCAGGAAATAAAAGTTTATTCTCCATAGAATTTTAAGGTTTTTCATCTTCTCCTCAGCTGTAGGAAAAAATATTTTTGTACTCGTCATTCTTCATAATTTTTCATTAGACACAGCAAGAATATTGTCCAGCAATACATAAATCTTCTTAATCTCTCTTTAAAACACTTTTTTTTTGTCTGAAGCCTACTAAAATTACATAGTGCTACACAGCTGGTGTTTATAAATAGCAAGACCTGTCTGACTGAATATTATGCCTTGTTCCTCAGTCTGTATCAACAGATTAACCTGTATCTATATTGTGAATTGCCTTAATTAGGATTATCCATTGTTAATTGTTTGTTCAAGATATGCGGAGCCCTGGTTTGTACATATATTTTACATCCACTGTTCCCACATATTTCCCACTAGATAAAAGAGAAGTTAACTCCTGGTTCTCAGGCCAAATGACACCAACTAGCTTATGCACACACAGCCTTAAGCTACTATAAAATCAAACAGAGCAAGGGAGAGTTTTATTAGCCCAAAGAAGAGCAAGGAATTAATAATTTAAGTAGTGTGAGGACTCAGATGGCTGTTTTTTTCTTAACAATACAATATATCCTCAATATGTTAGAACTAATAGCTACATCAACATGAAAGGTGGATTTATGGGGCACATTTTCTTCCTTTTTTTCTTTCCCATACTGAGCCTGTTTTGAACTTAGCAGAATGTCAGTTTGGAAATAGCTAGTGAAATAACTTCTACTATCTTTTAGGTTTACCACAACATTTCCCATTCCCATGTCTTTTCATCCCCACACTGCTGTGATGTCTGAGTTTGAAAACACAGATGTGATACTTTATGCTGTCATTTCTGTGTGTTTGCTCCAAATTCATCCATTAGCAGAGGTATATATAGTAGGAATTTTTTTTAAGTGTTCGACAGGATGGCCTCTTAATAGAGAAAGAAACAATTTTTAACATTTCACAATATTCTGGAGAAGTGCAGTCAACAGCTTGAGTATTTAAATGATCATTCAGATACTTTTTTTTTTTTTTTAGATTATTTTAGCCTTGATTGTCATTTACTTTCTTAGACACCATTATGAGTTTGTTCTGGTTTAAAATCTCTTTTCATAAAATAGGTAAGAATGAGCAAAAACTAAGACTGGAACACTGTACAAATGCATTTTTTCAGATATTATTCTATCAATTACAATTCAAGAACTATAGCGATATAACAGATTTAAATACAATATACATGGAATTCGAGAGTGATCCCTTCCTGCAAATATTCCAGTAAAAACTCTAAACTATTAACATAGAAAGGTGATTCAAGTGAAAGATGTGAAATGTGTATTATGCAAAATTTGGCTCAAGGCATAAATGCTGTTCTGAGTCCGTCCTTAATTCCAGTTATTTTGCAAAATACAGAGCAATAAAGTAAGAAGGGCATGTTCTGAATTATTGCTTCAGCAGGTTACAGATTTCTAAAAAACAATGTATTTTAAATACTTTGATTTCTGGAAAAATCCACTCTTATTAGGTATTTTAATCTTAATAGAACTGTTTGTTTCATTTGAATTTGAAAATAACTTATGAAAAGCTCTACATGTGGTATTACATAGCATTCCTAAATACCTTCAAGGGGGTTATGGAACTTCTCAGCAAGAGGAATTAGTCAGAAGACATACAAAGCCAGATAGGTTCTTCTCACTATTGGATCAGCCT
Source organism: Odontophorus gujanensis (assembly GCA_013399175.1). Lineage (NCBI taxonomy): Eukaryota > Metazoa > Chordata > Aves > Galliformes > Odontophoridae > Odontophorus > Odontophorus gujanensis. The sequence continues at coordinate 74,687 of VXAB01012771.1, forward strand.
GCAATACAGATTACTGTAAATAAACAGCAGGCAGTGAAGCAAGTCCAAAATTACAACAGGAAGAACTTAACCCAATTTCTGGGTACCTTCTCCTTATGAAAGCAATAATCACTTCATTATTTTGATATTTTATATTTCTTATTTGAAAGTTCCCTGTAAATGCAAATTTGGGGAATTTAAAAAAAATATTTACCTTACTCATATTTACCTATCCACCCAGTTTTATGGACTATAAACAGATTGCTCAGATGTGGGTTATATCAGTCAGATACCTGATTTAGTCCTTCTTGCTTGCCTTTTCAGACTATGTGATTAACTTACACATAGATAATTCAACTAATGTTTACCCTCAGAAAGTATACAGAATTGTTAAAATCACTGCATATCTGATGTAAACAGTCCTAGTTATACTCTTATCAATACTGACTTTGAGTCACTGACATAAACTGAATATCTATGTGAACATCTACACACAGATTGTGTTATCTAATAGAGTATACGACTTATGTCCATGAAAGACTGCACCATTGCTTCAAGACTAGTTGAAGGAACACTTAAGGAAGAAAATTTGATTTTGACATAGTTCAGCTGAATTTAGATGAGCAAAATTAGGGACATAAGGGAGCAAATCACAGCTTCCAAGTCAGCATGCTCTGACTGGGGTTCTTCAGTTTGATGGTCGGCTGGCAATTACTCATTTGGCTATTCACTGATAACAACCCTCTTCATTGCAGAGAACCCAGAAGTGAGCAAAAACTTTGGCATTTCATTAGCTGAAACATCATCTTACTTTCCAATATTTAAAGTAAGGATCACTGTAAACATATAAAAAATCATATGTGAGAGAGTTCATGTGGTTAAAATAAATAAATAAATCCCTTGGTGAATGAGTAAATGTCCCTTTTTCATATATATTCAAGGAGAGTAAGGACAGTAGCAGAGGGTGCTGACTGATATGCAAGATAGGTTTATCTTCCTTTTTCCTGCTCTGCATGGCATCTCCCAGGCCAACTATGAGAAAGTTCTACAGCTTTGCAGATGATTCTAACGGGTGCTCTATGATTACATGCATATTCTCTGCACTATAAAAAGGTAGAAGCACTTAAAGGTCTGAACATGCAAAAATTTCTCACTCTCTCACTTCAAATGTACTAACAGAAGCTTGAAATATTATATTTGCTTTGACAATCCCGAGTTCAGAATGTTTTTTTCCTTCTGTGGACAGGAATAAGCTACAATCCATCTTTGGTAATCTGCTCTCTAGATCTTAATTATATATTTATAAAGACATTTCCTCTTTACAAATAAATGTAGAGTGAAACAGAATAAATATTCATTTAAAAACCAAATGTTTATGTTTAGGAAAATGCCTGTTTACCAAGAATTCCTTAAACAGAATGATGACCTCCAGCTGCAGGAAAGGTTTCCATTAAAGTGCTTTTATGTTCTTTGCTTTCAGTATTCTAGCAGAGTGACCCTCTGCTTGATGGTGACTGAGTTAGGGTTTCAAGTTACATCAAATCCTTCCTTCTATCTGTAACAGGAAGGCTGCAGTAGCATAAATTAACTGGTTAGGTGATGAAAGGTCATGATAGCAACACAAAGAGTGCAAAACCTGTTGATCTCTATATGTAATGTAATAACGGATGTTTCCTTTAGAAAAAGGATTCTATAAAAAAATAATAATAATGTGATAGAGAAGAATACAGCAGCATGGGAGGGAAGCATACCTCCTAACTCTTTTGCCCCAGTTTTTCTGACAGTAGTCTAAAAGCATGTTCAGAACATTCTCCTGCTGACAGCAATACTCTAGGCTGATCCTTCTTGTTGCATCATTTTCACATGATTGCTTTCTAAAGAGGCTGCCTCATCACACAGTTGAATCACTCCCTACTGAGATCACCCTGAAGGAGGCTGATGTGCAAAACGCAGTCTGTCATTTCACTGTTGCTCTGAAAATTTGGAGAAGGAAACTAAAACAGACACAGATTCACTGGAATATGTTTGGCACCTCTTCTGTATAGGTTCTCTTTAGGATTCAGCTCTACATTCTCCAGTTCCTTGATCTTTCTCTTAAACCTACCTAAGAATTAATCTCTTCCTTTGTGACCCATCATTAATGCTCTAACCTCTTCTCAAATACAGTTTCTTCTTGACCAAGTGGTCTCCATGGCCCTCTAAAAACTTACCTCTTTATCTGAGGACAAAATCACAGTCTGTTGTGAAATAGACCACTCACATGATTCATCATGACACAAACAGCTAGAATTCATTTGATTTTTTTAATAATTTCTCACTGATGAAATATTGAATAGAAATTTACTAAGATAATACTTGGCATATTTCCTTGAAACACAATGGCTCCATTCTTAAAACATGTGAATTATTGGTATTTTATAAAGCACTGATTAGTGAGATCTTTCTACCACTCAATACACACACAAGTCAATTTCTCCAGTTCAAATCAAGATTAATAACATGCAGAAATCAATAATAAATACAGGTCTTCTGGCACTGCAGTGAAATGAAGACAAGCACATTACAGTTTCCGAACCAAAGTATGAGCAATTTAGCTATTTATTTTCATAGCTGAACCAAACTGATGTACATTTTAGTTAGTGATAAACTGATTTTTTAAGCTATGGTTTGAGCGGACAGGAAAATCATACAATAATCAAAGCTGTACAGATGAAAGTACCTTTGTGAAATGCTGCTGAGCACTTGTTTCCTATGAAGAAAACTATTTTCCTACTTACATTTGGTTAAGCAGTACTTTAATCTTTGTGAAAATTTGTAAGGAGAATACTTACGGAAGTCATCCAGAATGGGCACTTCAGGGTTTAAAATCTCAGAGATTTTCATTTACCATGACAATTATAAAATAGATCCCTCTGACCATGAACTATTATTTTTTCTATTTACTCTCTAGACATTTTAGCTCAAGGTTATTTAGATTTGTCTATCTCTTTCACATTATGAGTAATTTGTTGCTTAAAATCCTAGACTATCCTTCAGGCTATCCAAATCTCATGATCAGAATTGTGGAGCATTCCATTTTATATATTTTTTCTATTCTTGTATCTACAATATAATTTTAGTAGTCACTGTTGCAAATCAAGACACAATAAGGTACTTTTATTTCTATTATCAGAATTTCTCACTCTCATGTAATACTGGTAATCAAATACATTCTGATTCAATATATTTATGTCAATGATTCTATATACATAAAAAATTTTGTCATTGCCCTTGAAAATGTGAAGGTAATCACATATTTAGCTCACATCAGGTTGGCAGTCTAGACTTTATTCAGATGGCTGAATTGAAGCTGAAGTTCCTTCACCCAATCCCTTAGGGGAAAAAAAAAACAACAAACAAACCAATTCAAACTCCTGAAGGATGCAAGTAGATAGCACAAGAAGCAAACAGCAAACACCATTCTTATGTGGGCTAACATCAGCCAGCAACATCTCCTTTGCAAAACAGAAACAGAGTTTTCAGAACAGTCTGCCAGAAACAAAAAAAAAATTAATTGTTAGGGTGACCAAGATAGAGGTACTAATTTTTCTAGCCATCCCTCTCACAGGGTTCTCTCTGTTCTAGAGTCTGGGCCTTCCTCCTTTAGATGGGCCCTTTCCTGCCCAAAGAGACCTAGCTCCAAGTACTCTCCCTAAACTAACAAATCTGAATAGAGCAGGGTGAGGGCAACGTGGGCATAACAGAGTGGGGGAGAGGCTTCAGGTTTCGTCTTTTCAAAACAATCCATTTAGACAGTTTCTGAAAGGGAAGAAACTGTCACATGGATTAGTACTGGCTATTGCTGCTCAAGAAGCTGCAGAGAAAATAGGTTGTTGAGGTTTAAGCAGCTGTAATACAAGTGGGTTTGTTTTCTTTGCTTGATTTGTTTGTTTTTCTACAGTCCCCTCTGTCTTGGCCTCCTCAGTATGCAGCTACATGATCTGTCTTTATGGTAGTTTTGGTCATATACAGAAACCTGTTTTAAGTGACTACCCAAAAGACTAGCAAAACTAATTCACCTCTAAGAGCTAGACTTTATACAAAGCTGAAAATAAAGCAGCTACAGAACCATCACAATCCATTTGAAAATAATTGCCCAATAATAATCTAATTCAATATTTCACTTTAAGTTTAAATGAATTGTGTGTGATCACATAACAAAAAGCTGGAAAGAGGTTTTCTAAAGTGAGTAGTAGAACTGACCTTCCATAAAGTGCTGTTTGCTGATAATATAATCTTTAATGCTATGATGAATCAGGTACCCTGAAACAGAGGCACACAAAATTGCTGGTTACTTTAATTCAACCAACAAAACAAGCCTGTTCAAGATAGAAAATTAAGTCAATATAAACTATAAAACTAAATTCTTAAATAGGTAAAGATCATTCTGAAGTTTCTGTTCAGTACTTAAAATGTTCCATCTTAGATCCATGCTGAATTCTGCAGTGGTAGTAGCGCAGGCTTGGTTCCTCATACACAAATATCTGAATGAATTGAAAACTTCCCTATCTTTAATTCCTGAATCAGAAAGATTAATAATTTAACATTATATATACATAAATGAGCACACAGGATACTGCCTTTTATTTTATGTTAAGGGTTAAGTATTGATTAGAGATGCTATAAGGTAGGAATTAATACTACCAGTTTATTATTTCCTTAAGGAAATATTCACTTAAAAAAAATCTTTTTAAAAAACATATCTGTCACATTTCAGTGACATTCACCTCAGTGCAAAAATATAAGTATTTCTAGTAATTTACTCAAAGAAAAGAAAAACATTCTCTGAATAGTCAGAGTTCATTAAATCTAAACTTTTACTACCCATCAGATTTATTTTTACATAGATTTTTTTTTTTATTTTTAAAGGGCATCTGAAGATCTACATCTTTGTCCATTTACTTTAGCTCTTTTCTCTCTCCTAATCCACTGATTCAGTATTTGCTGGAAAAAAAATCTGGATAGCACCCTTACTGCATCCCTTTCATTCTCCTTTTACATACTGCAAAGTGACATTTCAAGTGGACTTCTTGCTCTGCGTTTCATGGGAGGAGCTGGAGCTGTAGACAAGTCAAGGCAACTTTCTTCAGCTGTCTGAAGCAGTCACTAGAGTATGAGGCTATCAGCCTTGAAAGATCAACTGCAGTTGGTGAAATGAACCTTTTAGTTCTTGTACTAACAATTCTTGTAATGAAAAGGTAGTGATTGGAGTTGCGCCTAGCAACATTAATCGAATTGTCTGTGACTGTATCCCCAGCTTTAAATGTAAAGACACAGTACAATCGGTAAATCTCTGGTGCTCTCATTTTCCTGGATAATTTGTGCTGGAAGAAAATAAATAAATAAAAAGCTATAAGATCAACTGCCTCCTCTTTTCACCACTAATTGTTTAATGTACTCTCTTTTGATGTTCTCTTAAGTCATGTTTGTCTTCTTGCTGTTATACTGAAGCGCAGTTCAAGAGCTTTAGTTCCTTTTAGATAGGTTTTCTAAGAATTAGATCAATTACTGCCTTTGCATACTGCATGTTTACTGTAAATGCTTCACAGCCTAGACCCCAGAGAAACCCAGCTCAGTTACTGTGGAGACCTAAATGCATGCAGGAAAGGGATTAGGTGCTGATTGATACAGACAGTCAATTAGTACTTCAAAGGGAAGCTGACTCCTTGTTTTATACACACAGAACACGGGATAAAAGGTTGTAGTTTGATGTCTCTTAATCTCTGTTGCTTCAGTGTTGACCAGGACAGCATGATATTGTAGGGTTTCTCGGAAGTTAAAAGAGTCCTGCATTGGTTCCTAATGGAATGGAAGCACTAAGAGAAACAATGACATTGTGTGATCTGTACACACTAGCTTTTCTAAGGTTTTTCAGGCTGCAGTGACTCTCTGGGACTCTGTCTGTTCAAGTTAAAAGTTTTCTTAATCTCTGTGATGTGATGATCAAAACTTGAACTGTCTGGTCAAATTATTTCCACAAAACCTGTTCTATTTATGATTAATTAAAATTTCTTCTTGATTGCATACAGTTTTTTTAATGTATAATCCCTGCATTGTGTAGTGATTGGGAGTATGAGTCCAATCCCTAAAATATAAAACAAATTATTTTAGTGCATGTTATGCTTATGTTGAGATGTATTGAGTTCACTCATTTGGTAAAGGAAACAAAAAGTGGAAATATAGGCTGATAAAAACTAAAGCACTATAAAGGAAAAGTTTTGTTCATGCTGTCTATTGGTACACTGGAATGTAAAACATAATACAATGGAATATCATTTTTGCCCTTAAAAAGTACTGAATGTATATCTGCTTTGTAACACACTGATGACTGTGGATATGTTTTCATTTTCTGATTTTTCCTGTTCTGAAAGCAGCATCAGACTAATACATAACTGAAAATAGTTTAAAAAAAAAACAAAAATAAAAAACCATAAGTAATCTATATATAATTCATTTTATTTTGTTCAAATGAAAATATCAGTGATGGATTGAAGTATTTATGGGCACAACTTTAAAGAATATGTGAAATTATTCATGAAATATTATTATTTGTAATTCATTCCAATGTTTGTTTTTCTCTTCTCTCCCTTCTCCTCTTCCTTCTTCTATTCTCCTCCTTCTTCCCCATCGCTTTCCTTCAGATAGAAATCTTTAAATTCTTTCTTTACTTATGTTAATTATATATTATATCTATCTGTTTCTCTTCACAAATAATTGTAAAGGAATTTCTGTCCAAATGACTGTAAGTATGAAAAAAAGAAAATATAGAGGTGAACTAAAGGGCCATGTAATTTTAGATGTTCAATTGAAGCATCTAACTGGAGGGGGAGTGATAGGCTGAACTCACCTAACTTCAGACAATTAAAGTTTAGATGCCTCCACACAAATCTGTCATATTTTATGAAAAATGTTACAGGCATTGGAAGAAATCAGCACTTTTAGAGAATTATTACACTAATACATCTTAGATCTCTGCATTAGAATGGGAGGAAATTATCTTTGAAGAGCTAAGACATTTTATCAGATGTAATCTACCATAATCTGATTACCACTGACTCTGTATGTAGTAAATGAAGGAAACAGATGCTACCCCAAAGTGTAATTTACCCAAGTTAATTTTTTAACTGCCTTCCACATATACTAGGCTCTCCACGAGTTGCTAATGAGAGAAGCCTGTAATGGATAAGCTTTTTCATTTGCATTCATTTCACATTTTTGTACTGGACATAAGGCATCTTATTGCAACTAAAGATATAGTAACAATTATATATAAGAACTGATTGCAGATTCTTCACATGATGTTACAGTGTGATTAAACAAAAAAGAATCTGAAAAAAGAAACACAGGGTTTTGATCACTGTGTATCCATTAGACTAGAACAGTTAGATAAGTAATATTTTTTTCCATCCAATTTACAGATTAGATTTTAAAATTTCACAGCCTTTATATTGTTTTACTCTGAGTATTCTAAGCAGTATTGATAGTGTTCTTTTATGATGTACGAGTACTCCTATCAGCTCTACCCACTAACTTCACATGATATCCTTTTACATGTTTTCTTCCTGTGACATTGAGTGAAAAGCTTCTTCATTTTCGGTTCATAGTTAACTAATATGACATCTTAGCAGCATCCATTCCACATCTTTGTATGCATATTTTCCAGTGTAACAGGAAAAATTATTCCACAGTATAACAGGCAGAATGATACTACAGCATAGATAATGTTGTAAAATCTATACCCGACACCCTAGAACTCCAATAAGTGGAATAGAGGTTTTGATGCTTTCTGGTTTTCGTTTGTTGTGTCACATTGTGAGTGCACTATGTTACTGGGTTACGTTTCTACCACTATGTAACTGTATAACTTGGAATTTTAATTACACCCAAATCCTTCTGTTACTTATATCCTGTGCCAGTGCTGAGATAGCACTGTGATAACTTGTTCTAAAGAGTAGAAACAAATAAGCACCTTTTCACTGATGAAAAGATAAAGTGTACATCAACACTCCTATTGTGATGCTAAGATCAACTGTCAGAGAATTCTACCAACTCACTACAAAATATAGAAACAATTATTTAGGTAAATAGTGCAATCAGCTCTTCTAACTATGGAAGCTAAAGAGCTAGTTTGGTATATTTATCTTCATCTGTAATCGTTGTAATTTTCTTTCTTCCTTATTTTTTTTAGGACAGACTCATGTCTGCTGAAAGTACAGTAAGGTGATATAAACCAAAAACAAATTTACTGGAAAAAGACTTAGAAAGCTTTACTTCAGTTAAATTGAATCCCATATATAGAAATTATATCTAGAATTAGAGTATTACTCATAGAAACAGAGTGTTTTAAAGGCATAAAAGGAACATAAAGAGAGGAAATTATATTTGACACATAAACAAGAACCAGCATTTTCTGTGTCAAATTTAAAGAAATGGTTGTAAAAAGCAAAATACTAAACGAAATGCACAGAATGATTAGACTGTTCACTTATCATTTTAACACTTTATCACTTAATACAGCAATATCAATTTTGTTTAGAGACAAAGTTTTCTAGGCTTTCATCTGTTTCCCACGTAGCTCCTATGGTATCTGCTCCACATGCCAATATGGCAGCAATGTCAGAAGGCCTAAACTGGACAATATTACAATGACATTTGTGCCCTAGTGTCATTTCAGTACTAGTCTTTCATCCTGCCTTGATGTACACAGACCAAACAGTTCCTCTTCTGTGCTTCCAAACCCTGCAAACAATGTCTACACTGCTAAAATACCGCAGAATAGGGCAAAAAGGCACCTGACTACTCACACTACCAAACTAGAATCAGAATCACAGAATCATAGGGGTTGGAAGGGACCTCTAGAGATCATCGAGTCCAACCCCCCTGCCAAAGCAGGTTCCCTACACCAGGTCGCACAGGTANGCCTCCGAAAGGAGTACATCCAAAAGGCAGTATGGACAACACTAAAGAGGTATGTGACCTGTGAATAAGAAATCCAGAGAGTTTACAGTGCAACATAGCGTAAACACAGTCTGTGTATGCCTGAAAGATTCCTAGATGAGAATCAGACCTGGTTTGCCATTATTTAGCAGCACAGACCTAGGTGTGGAATCATCACCACTATTCTCCCTCTCAGCCCCTCTCTCCCCTCCTCAGCCCAAGGTAGACATTCTAATTGGGTCATCTTCCTGTTTACAGGCCACATTCTTCTTCATTCCTGGCTACGGTTCTTTCATATAAAGGTAGTGTAGAAGAATTGCTGTGAACATTTGAGATCACGAGAGTTTCCTCTCCTGAAAGGAGGGTAAGAATGCATGGAAATTTTGTTGGGGTGAAGAGGCTCATATTGAAAGAAAAGAGGAAATGAAAACAATTTGTGCCTTGCACAGCACAGTCTACAGGGCTTCTATGGGGTTAGATGAGTTATTGAATAAGAAATTATTGAGGGAAGGGAAATTTCTTCTCCTATATGCTGTCCACTAAGATTTTGATGATTACATGAACACAGAGCTTGAGTTTATACCTAAACTATAACACAAATGGTTTGGCCTGCCTAGCAAACTGGTCTCTTTAAACATGTCTAGACTTAAACTCTCAGCCTCACATATTTCCATTTCTTGCTCTCCCTCATTTTCTGGACTAGCAGGGCACTAAGATATTGGAGTTCTAATAGTTTTTAGGAAAACTAATAATACTACATTAATCAGATATCTGTTTAAATAAAATTATGATTCTGTTTTCCAAAATATATATATATATTCATGAAAATATACACAAAATTTATTTTTATCTGTTAGAAAACTTATTCATTGGTACTACATTTTGTGTGTTACTTTAAAGTAATTTACTATAGTCAACCATGCTTCTAGCTTTTAGACAACACTGTTCTACCGAAAAGTACACAGTTTAACATGCAAAACAGGTTTTAATCTAGTTAGCATGAAAAAATCAGTTTGTATTTCAAGCACAGAAAGGTAAACTGTGTCATTCAGTTTACTTCTATGTGTTCTATGAGTTTAGAGTGCGTCCATACCACTGCTGTACAGATGCAAGCACTGGCTCCACACAGGCTAACAATGGAAATTAAGGAAAGACACTACAGCGACAACTCTTCTGGCCATGCTTCAGACAATTTGGGCTTGAAAGGGCTTGTGGTTGCATCTATGAACTGTTTACTGCTTGAGTCAAAATTAATTCTAATTCTGTGATCTTAAAACTATGCTACATCTGATGGTAGATATGACTTTAGATCTCTCAGTTTTGGTTGTTTTTAAGTTTAACATACAATTGTCCTGGTATTCGCTGAGCACTGGAATTTCCTTCTTTTATTTTATTTTATTTTATTTTATTTTATTTTATTTTTTGCTTGTTGTCAGATCTATAGCAGCCTGGACTGCTGAATGCCCAGAATCATTCCCACAAACAAGCCCCAGCAGGATTAAGAAGCCATGTATTTCTCTGACTTACTCCATTTTAAAAATGAATCAGTGAGCACTTTCATGTCCCTTACAACAAAACTACTGGATCAGAATGCACAAGAAGCATAACATCAGATTTTAGTCCCCCAGCCATGTAAAGAATGAGTCTCTTCCACTTGGAATTGGGACTAGAAATGTTGGCATTTTTTTGAAATACTCGTCTGATGACATTTGCTAACTTAACATAAGCAAAAAATTTACTAGAAGGTGACTGCGGATGGGACCCCATAACACACAGGCAACAGCCCTACCTGTATTACATCTGAACTCCTTTGTTTACATATCTAGTTGTTCCCACTGTGCTGGCACCTATCTCCATAATGTTAAATCTTCGCACATGCTGCATCAGAGTTAGGGATCCCACTGGGCTGTGTTTTGGGGCATATTCTCTTAGTCTGTTCACAGTGGATGAGGTTCTTCATGCTGCACAGAAATTAGCAGGAGCTTGCAAGATGTGTTGGTGACAGTCACAGAATGATAGAGGGAATCTCACAATCAGCATACTCTGTTATACAAAACTCAACACAGTTTGCCACATAATGTTACACAGTAGTATGAACTTTCCTGGTCCAAAAGAGGAAAAGACTGAGTTTGTTCCAAAGTCTTTTTTTTTTTTTTTCTCTGTCCGTTCTTGGCCATCATTTCCCCAGGGGTGTGTATGTGATTACAATGAAGATTGCTACCTCACTCTACAATGAGAGATTTAATTTTCTTTAATCTCAATATAGCCCAGGCTCCATGTCTTCAGATTAGTGCTCTAATCTCTGCACCATATGCAAAAGATCAGGTACCACATGCTCTTTTCCATGTATCACTGGCCCTTGGATGAACACTCTGAACTGCCCTTTAAGTGAATATATTCTCCCAACATTTCAGTCTCTTTTCCAGTGCTGAATAAGGAGATAGGTGCCTAAATCAGAAGGGATACATGCTGTAATACAGCCTTTGGGTCTTTGTCAGACCCAGAAAATTCAGATTTTGGTGTGATGATCTTAGTCTCAAACATTTTTCCAGTGTCTTGTAGATTCATTTTATCACAAAAGACTGAATACCAGTCAACACCTCAACATATTGAGCTTTACAGTCTGTGAAGTGATCATTCTGTCATGACACTGTCATTACTGTTAATGGAATTTGTTGTTCTTATGTAAGAAAATGGTAATTCATTTGAAGTTAGATGTTGGTTTTTCTTTTTTCCTTCCTTTTCCTTTTCCTTTTCTTTTTCCTTTTCCTTTTCCTTTTCTTTTTCCTTTTCCTTTTCCTTTTCTTTTTCCTTTTCCTTTTCCTTCTCTCTTCCTTTTTTTTTCCTTTCTTTCACCTTTCCCTTTCCTTCTTTTTGCTGACTCATATCTTTGCTACTGAAAAACAGATTTCTTTTCCCTTTCTGTACTTGAAAAGTTGCTGTACTCTTAGTGAATAATTAGTGCTTCCAAAGGACTGAATTTAAATTTAACTACACTCATTTCATTTGACTGAATGAGAAGTGTGCAGCTTAATCCTATGCAACATTTTTAACATTAAGAACATGTTTTTTACCAGTTAGCATTTCAGTGAAGTAGATTTTGGAACAACTTTGTGACAATCTCTGTAAATCCTAGCAACCAGTTCTTAGTTAAGTAAATGCTTTCTCAATAGGTTCTTTAAATCTTCCATTAAACTTTTATGTTCCTCTTCCATGGGTTTTCATATTTTTAAAGTTCAGAAATACTGGTACGCATTTCTCACCTGCTTAGCATTCATTTCTGTTTCATAATCCTTTTACAAACAACAGGTTTACTGATTATAAAACCTCCTGCAAGGCATTCTTACCAGTGTGGGTCTTTTTTATGGAAAAAAAAAAACAAAAAAACACCACCACCCTGAAAAATGGTGACTTGGAAATGAGCCACCTTTTATTTTAAGGGTTTTTTTTGCAGTCAGCTTGTTACCCCAGCAACCTAGGTTCTTGTTTTCTGGCAGAAGACAGATTTCTTTGGTTTCATCATGATGCAAGGCTGAAAGAAGGAACAGAAAGACAAGCAATGAAAATTCACTATTTCATTATTTAAATATGTGAATTACCACAAGCTGCAGCCAAGTCATGGATCTTATCCACAGTGTCCTTCAACACTTATTCAATCCCTTCAGTGCTGCAATACTTCATTTCCATTAATTAAATAATTACACCAAACTCTTGTGTAAAGAAAGCATTCAGATGAATTCAGGCATTCCAAAATAGTCATTCAGTAAAGCTGAAGCTCATATTATTATGCCATGAATTGACAAAGATTTTGTTTATTTCCCTTACCAGAGATTAACTCCCCACACTCCTTCCCCCCACCAAAAAACAAAAAAAAAAAGAACAAAGGATATATATTTCACATAGGGAATAAATGAAAGTTAGTACCCTCAATCTTAGGGTTTTTTTATTTTATTTTATTAAAATTTATTATAATAACTTTATAATCTAGAAGAGCTGATACACATTAAAGAATAATTGCTATGAAGTTGTTTGATTAAAAAAAAAATGTTCTTGCTTACATAAGATATAGTGCACTCTTACTAGTGGGAGAAAAAAAAACAAGTAGTGTTTGAACAGTGTTTGAAATGAGATTATATCTTGGCCATTTTGACAATACTGAACAGTTGTTTTTTACAATTCATGGTACGTGCAATCACAAAACACTTTACCTTCAGTTATTCACATGCCTCAGGAGAGAAAAAGGTAATGGAATCTGAGAGAAAAGGCAGCAGAAATGAATTCACTGGATAATAAATTGCAAACAGTTGACTGGAAAGTAGAGAAAATACATTCAAGTAAAGTGATGGGTCAGTTAGGTTTTATAGCTCAGAGACTGCATAAAGAATGCTAAAAGGCTGCAACAGAAACCAAATGTGCACTGCAATAGAATAAGGAATGGTATTCAAGGGAGTGGTCTACATGATGTGCAGAGATATCACATTGTGGCTTTGACAGCTGTTCTTCAGACTTTAATATTCTTCTGCATTTCTATACATAATATAAATATTTGGCAGCCTATATGTTGTGAAGTAGGTAAATTATCAGACAGTGGAAATGATAATAGCACAACTTACAAAAGTATAAACTGGATGGTTTATATACTTCTTTGCAGCCACGAGCCACCACAATCACAAAATGAGGGAGGAACTGATATCTGCCTGTGGAAGAAAGTTCATTTTGTTTATCACGTAACTTCTTTTTATGAACCTAATTTTACTGCTATATATGTTCATGAGCAAATGGAGATTTTGAGAAAAGCGGAGGGCTGAAAAACATAAATAAGATCATGTGTTATATTCATAGACAGTTCCCAAGTGCCTAGGGAATTCAGAATTCTATACTCTGAGATATAGTGCATTCTCTGGAATTCACTGTTCTTACACCTTTAGATGTCATATGAACTGCAAGCATTTCTGCACTGTTTTATGTGAAATATAGCAAGTTTTTTGACAGAGGTATATTCTTCTTATGGAGAAGCTTCAGCTTTCATCTCTGAGGTCACTGTCAGCAACATTTGGAGGAGCTTGTAGCAAGGAGCGCAGGCAAGACAAAAAGGAAAAAGCATTAATGATCATAGGAGAGAGATAAAGAAAGACATTATCATGACGCTTATGAGATATTTACAAACTCTTTGTATGAAAAGAGAACAGGATAGCTGAACTAGTGCTTGCACACATTGATGGTTTCAGTCCAAGATAAAAATCTCACATTTTCTATATAAGTGTAATACAGTGAAAGATAACTAGAAAGACTTCAAGGATAATGAGGATAGGTTTCAGAATTGATGGATGATTTTGATTCTATCATTGAGAGCCTCACTACACTACTGGATCACATGGCAACTTAAAGTAAGGAAAAAATTATACTGGAAAAAAACACCATGAAAATAGAATAGAAAGGTGAACAAATTTAGAAGCATCATTCACAAATGCAGGATGTTTCTATTTTCCACCTGCTAATGCAGATGTTACACAGTCCTTCAAACTGAAGCTAAATCTTTAAAATATCTGATTTAGCCTCTATGGAACTAAAAAAAGCAGGTGTCTTATTATTCCCATAATCTCAAAGTAACCTTTTATATTGGCAGGGTGAAAATGCCTTCAAAACAAATGATCTCAGACATAACAGAATCACTAAGTCTCTTGGTAAAAAGGATATGTGCATATGTACTCAGCTCATTTTATTCTATCATATATTGGTATTTTATTAGTACAGTGTGTATATACATAGCATATCTTTAGGAAAAAATTATAGCTGAGATCAGGCATTAACTATTTAAAAACTTAGCTAGAGGCATCTAGAGACTTAGGCAACATTTTGCTTTATTATTCAAATCAGATAACTATTAAAACTTTCTAGCCTTAACTTTATAAGACTTTAAAGCATGGCTTCTGGAATTTAATTTTAAATTCAATGAGAACAAACTGGAAGTGTAGAACTCTGGTTGTTTTAAAAGGGATTGCATTTTTAGTATCTACATTAGAGAATTATTGTGAGTTTGAAATGTTTCTATGGTTTGTACTTAGTATAGTGTTATTTTGTTAAAGCTTGCTGATGTTTTAATCTTCCTTTAATAACTTTTTTGAGACCTGTAATTTAAATATATACTTAAATCTCCAAATATAAAACATATAGTTCATGTCTTTAAATTTACCTCAAAGAACTGGACTGAAAGAGACTATGTTAGGGACCCATAAATCCTTCATTTAGGTGTTGGTCCTGCTTCAAAGGTGCTTTAGTACAACTAATGTAGTTGAGTACTTGAAAAGTATTCAGTTTCTCCCAGAATTCCTTCCTTTGTTCTCAAATAAATAAATCTCATTAACAATTTGATGGGATTTTTGATAAATTGTTCAAAAATACGTAACAATAAGCAGAAATTACCAGTTTCCACAAAATAAGCAGATTAGTAGTATACTCTTCAAGTATTTTTATTGGGCATTCACATTTCAGCATATTTATTGATGTTCCAGTAGAGAGTATACTTCAGATAGACAGAGAATTAAGTCTAAAGCTGTCTGAAAGAGTTACAAATGATCTCATGTTAAACAGTAGTAAAACAGCAAATGACATTCATCACTGAAGTCACCCAGAAAAAGTGACTATTAATTATACAAATGTGGACATTAATTTGCTCTAAACTAGCCACTATTGCTTGAAAAAAAATCTTAGACATACTTAGTAGAATATGACTTCTCAGTCTGAAGAAGAGGTGACAGGAGAATAAGTGACTGATGTAAGTAGTGGAGGAGAGAGAGAACAGTTATTCACTACTTTAAAGAAGAAGGAGGTGGGGACAGGGATTGAATTACCAGTGCTGAACAAAAATATGGAGCAATTTTGCATGACAAATAGTGCGTGGGACTCTTTATCATAAGATGTTCTGGAAACTAAAATTAGGAGTTTGAAAAACAGTTTAATAATTCATAGAGAATAGATCCATCAATGGCTAGTACACCATGGTCTGGATACAAATCATGATCAGGAAGTTGCTAGGAAATTGATTGCCATAATCTAAGTATAAACTGACCTTATAAATATGCTGTTTGTTACATTTTTCCCTTTTCCCTTAAAATGGATAAGAAAAACAACTTGTGAAGAAAAAAAAGGGTTTTCAGTCCCATCCACTACATGCCATTACTGTTCAGATCCTTCACACAATTTCATTTCCAACTGTATTTCACAGAGAACCTGTACTCCCAGTACTCTCCATCTTCAATTTAATTTATATTAAAACTGAATATCTCCCTTACATATCTGGAGAAATATAAAAAAAAACTTTTTTATTTTTGTAAGTAGCGCAATATATAATTTTAATTTAATTTCTAAGTGTTGATTTAAGTTGTTAAAATGAAACCACCAAAACCTTGTTCACTACTACTTCTATTTGCCTCTTGATAAACACATAAAGAGTTTACTGGATATTGTTGTTTCTTACTCAAAAGTCTTGTGTAGAGTTATTGTTCTTTTAAAAACAGCCTTCCTCCCAGGGTTAGGTGCATTTGAAAAATGGATAGATCCAGTGAGAAAATTATTGTTGATACACACACAGCAGAAATGAAATGTGTATTACTATTTTACATTTGCTGTGGAAAAAAGTAGGTGTGACTGTGAGATCTATTAACATAGATTTCCCTGTAAAGATAAGTATTCATGCCAAAAAAACTGGAAGTACATCACCGTATAAAACATCATTTACCTATCTAAAGGAAAATGATTTCAAACCAGAGAATGTTCAAAGAAGATCACAAGGAACAATTAGTGAAGCTTGTTTTCCAAGAACAAAAAAAAGCTCTTTGCTTTAACATAACCTGTACTTACTATAACTTTCTGTATAACTTACTGTGCAATTTAATGTCAGTCACAAAGTCCACCACTTATTTAAAGCAAGTACAAGGAAGGTGGACATAAAATAGGATAGAGAGAGTGGATGCTAAGACGGAGCACTAGACAAAAATAAGTAGATGAGAGGATAAGGAAATTCCTAAGATAACCTCTGTCACAGATGGGGAGTAGGGCAGGAGCATAAATATGAAGGTAAGAGAGAAGTTGCAAATCTTGTTCCTTCTGTAAGGAGATACCAAGGCCTATGCCATTAGGCCTAAGCCTAATGCCAAGGAAGATGTTCATCATTCTTTGCTTTCTCTTCTTCATGAGGACACTTTCATGCTGCTCATTCGTTATGTCCTACACGTTAACCTCTGTTAGGGTGGAGGAAAAGATGGATTTCAATCTCCTCAACTCAGATACTTGAAAAAGGTATTCCCTTCAGTGTAAGCTTCCTCTGTAACTAAGGGAAAGAAATGGACACATTATGGCTAGGGCAACCTTAGATTAAAGCAGGTCACTGTGTGCCGTGTATTCAGTTCATCTGAAGGCTTAAGAAAACCATGTAGGACAGTCCTGCTTTCCAAATATTTATGAAACGTAGTCTCCCTTATAAACAAACAAGCAACCAATCTGTTAGAAGTAGAAGAATTTATAAGAATGTGTTGAAATTTTGTCTTTCTATGCAGATAGCAATGACATAAATGGACTTATTTAAATTAGCGAATATCCATGGGTAGAAATTGATTGTTAAATAAACTATCTGCATCAGTTGGCATTGAGATGCCAACACTGAGGTGTTAAAGAATACTGATATTTCAAGACTGGAAGCATATTCATGTTCAGGACAGTTATATAGCCACATGTTATACAGCTGACCATCAATATTATTGATGCACTTTTCTTTCAAGTTATAAGAAACAAAATTCCCAAGGATGTGATTAGAAAGGTTATATGAAAATTCTTAGCACTTTTAGAAATTATCAGTTTGTAAGTATTTTTACAGTGGAAAAGCAAGAGAAAATTTTTCTAAATGAAAAGTAATGAAAATTTGCGTAAATATTTCTGTGCCTTAAAAGAACTTTGTTTGAATTTTAAAAATTACTTAGGCCTTTTTTGTGTATGAAAAGTCAGCATTTGCAGAGCCTGATAGATTTTCTCATTCTCAACATTTTAAGAAAATATTATGCAGTATAAATGCCTTATTCTGTATATTATTTATTGATGTAGGTACATTTACTTCCTTTGAATACTTACTAAACAGAACCGTTGTTTTCTGAACTGATTTTGCTGTCTCAGCCACACTGAAGCATAGATGCTTTTTTGGCTTCCATCTGAATGAACAATTTCCTAGTTAGACACACTGGATTTGGAGTTGGGTCAATAAAAGCTTTACTGTGTCCTTTCTCTATCCTCACACAACTCACAAAAGAGAACTAAATTCCATTCATCCTTTCACTGGCCACTGTGGAATCTTTAGCAATGCGATTCTGGCTGGGATGAGGAAACATGGCAAGAAATTGGAAGAAACACAAATGAGAATTCTTTATTTCCCATGCTCACTGCCCTGAAGATCTGTTGCCACTGGGGATGCATGTGAATTTCCTGCACTTTAACTATTTGTCTCTGCCACTGAATTGCTTTGGAAGTATAACACATTAGATATCAAAAGAAGATTTAGCTTAATCCTGCTGAATCTGATGTGGTTAACTAAGTTATTTGCAAAAGGATCGTTTTGAGTGGTTCTTGGCAATATGAACATAAAGGTTCATTGAACAGGTCTCATGTGAGGATTTCTTTTTCACTTCTGAATAACACAAATGTTACCATAGATTTAATAAACTGCTTTCACTCTAATTTTTGTGGACTGATGCAAATTTCTCTTCACATATTCTGGTGTACTGAATAGTTATTTGCAACAAAGCAGTTGAACTATTAAATTTATGTTGCTGTTGACGCTTGCTTTCTGATGCTACATACTGCTCTTATAAATAACCCTTTCAGAGTAAACACTGCTATGATAAGAAAATATCATCAATTTAAACCATAGACATTCTCAGGATAGTTTCTGGATTCTTCAATTTTATGTTTCTCCAAGAGCTTCAATATGTATTATCGGCTGTACTCTCCCAGCCTTTAAGAATTTTTCCTTCCCTCATTTCTATATTGATACCTGATGTGCATAAATAGGAAACATTGAAAAAAAAATAAAATAAAAAATAAAAAAGAGTTCCTAGCATATCAATTGTTTTTCATTAAGCTTAAGCACATTCATACTTTCTCCTCAAGGCTTTACATGTGTGCATGTGAGAAAAGCAGATCCTTATGAGTATGCGTGTATGGGAACTGCTGAATCACAGCCTGGACCACCAATAGGTCACCTGAGGTGAGCACTGAGTCAGCCACAGGATCACAGGGGAAGGTGATATACCTGTGTGATTGGAAGGGGGGGAGCCTGGCTCCCCCCCTCCCAAACCCCATTTAAGGGCTGACCACCACCAGGAAAGGATCTCTGCTTGGAGATCCTTCCTGCATGGAGTCAACAGCAAGCCTTCACCATCATAAAGGTGAGCCACTCTCTTTTGCTAGTTGTCTGTATATCATCTACATAAACCTATTAAAAATATGCCATCTTCTGCACTATTTTCATTGAGTGCCATTCTTGGAGGTTAGTTGCCCTACAATGCCCAAACAGTCTTTTTAGGCATAAACTCAAGATCCATCTAAGGACAGATGGTTGTGTCTATATGTGACACAGTAGTCAGCCAGTGAAACTACTGGTAGGAAATAACATGAAGAAGAATGAACAGCTTTTCCATAGCTCTTACACTACATTGGGAGAGCAAAGTTTTCTTTCTGTCAGAGCTATGCTCAAGAATAGTGTACCTAGCAGTGCACATGAATTATTCTGACCTGCAAGTCCTTAATGGCCTACTGCCTATTTAAAGCAAAGCTGAGCAAGGAAATTCTACTTGTGTTCTGTGTCCACAGAAAGACCTGGAACTTTCACAGAAGAAAAGTAGTTTGGAAGGGGTCTTTGGAGATATCTAGTCTAACTCCTTGATAAAGCAGGTTCCTAGAGTATGGTTTTTTTGGACAGAAATGTCCAGACAGGTTTTAAATATTTCCCGTTCCAATATCTCTGGACAGCCTGTTACAGTGTTCTGTGGGTCTGGCAATGTTGTGGGTTTTTTTCCATCAAATTTCAGGGTGGTTTGAGTACCCCATGAAAACCAGTTCCTGTGATGAAAGTCTACTTTCAGCTGTCTGTGAAAGATCTCATCAGTTCCCTTTTCCTGATCAGGTAAGCAACAGTAAACACAACTGTGTCACCTATATTAGACCTTCCCCTTAATACTCACCCGTAAGCTCCCCATTCATTCACCATTCATCCCCAGGCAGAGCTTGATACACTCACATTGTTTGCTCTCACAAAGAGCAACTCTACTGTTTCACCTTGCTGCTCTGTTTCTTCTCGAAAGGACATAGCCATCCATGAGAGCATTCCAATCATGTGATCTGTCTCACCATGTCTCCGTGGTTTCAATGAGATCATGGTTCTGTGACTACACACAGATTTCCAGTTGTTCCTGTTTATTCTCCATGCTCTGTGTGTCTGTATACAGGCATTTCAGAGTAAAAAAGGGAACAGAGGATGACGGTTTCCCTAGAGAGGTGCAAGAGAATCTTATAGCTATACACACCCTAAGGTGGCTGCTTTTCTGTCTTTTTATTCACTGAAAGGCTGTATCTGTTTACAGCATCCCAACTTACTTCTCTAGTCCCCTAATAGCAAACATATGAATCATTTTGAACATTTTCTTTCAACACCTTTGATATGAACTTTTTTTAGTGGGATTTTGACCCCATTTGATAGAACACAAAGTGCTGTGTGACTCACAGGAGCTCTGCTGATTGAAGACTATTTAATATGCAATTTCTTAATGAAGTGTCAGGTTTTATTTCCTTCTCAATACAAAGACTCAACAGTTTAGAAACAGTTTAGAAAAGTATGAAGCAGTTCGAGAAAGATCTTTAAGTATTTGTTACAAATAACTAGGGTTAGAATTGAATATTGATAAAGACCTCATTAGTACTATCAGAGATATAGATGAATATATTGTTGGTATCCCACATATAGACTGAAGACCATAGTCCAGAATAAATAAATAAAACACGGTGTAATGCAAATATTTTTTATACAACAAAACCACAGGAAACAACATCCAAGAGTACATGGCAAATATGTAATGAGAATCTAATATAACTGGATAAAGAATAATTATCTTGTATTAAGTGATGATGAGCAGATATGTTAAAGTTAAGTTGTGAAGGAAATAAAAGCAAAATTCTTGTTAAGAAAATGTATTTTAATAACTGGAAAGAATAAAGGAAATCTGTGGAAGATCAGTAAATTCAGAAAACTTAAAATAGTAAGAAGATTGGAACTACTTTAAATCACAAATGTGAAATCTGATATGTGTAATACAAGTGAAAGAGAAAAGACTGAAAGGAAAATACCCAGGACCTAACTAAAAAACTAATCACTTCATGCTGGGAATTATGTACAACTCAGTTAAGGAGAAAATAAACTCCTCCGTGTGATGTTTTACAGCAGTTGTTGAGATGTGGGTAAATATTACTCATATGAGAAATCCATTTACACATTTCTGACCTTGATCATGTCAGTGCAAAAAAGGATTTACAGAGGTAAGCTGGGAATGTATGAGCAGTACCATGACTGAACAGAAGTTATGTCTTGAAGGTCAGAACACGTAGGAGAAAAGTGAGACCTGCCGACTATCATGCTGAGGTGGACCTTGAAAAGGAAATTAAAATAAATAGTAAAAGATATTTAGCCCCCACCCCCATGAAAAAAAGAAGGACCAAATAAAGAGGCAGTGGTGTAGCTAGTACAGGGGCAAAGATCAGACATAATTTAGATATGACAGGATAGACTCTTTGACATATTTGCTTTTGAAATGTATATGCTTTTTAAGGGGTTGGGTTTTTTTGTTTGTTTGTTTGATAGTTGGATTTTTTAGTTTTAATTTTTCTGATGATGGGAGCAAACATGGAACTTTACCAAAGGTGATGTTGACCTCTTTAGTAGAATTGCTAAAAATAAATAAATGAATAAATAAAAGAACTAAAAACGAGGTGTTTGGCTGAGAGGAAAAAAAAGTTTTTTCCAGTGACAATTTTAAATGAAAAGAAAATTGGCTCCAAAGCATTAAAGTAGAGAAAGGGAACTTGATTTTATCTGAACCTATATAAAATAGTTCAAGCATAAAAGGAGAGGAAAAAGAAACATCCCTAGAAGACCAGAGAAAACTTTCAAAATGAGAGAGAGTAAAACAGAAAAATTGTGTAATCTTTATAAAATAATAGAGTTTCTATGTTTTCCTTTAAACTATTTTATTCATATATCTGTTCTGCAGAATATTTGTACCTTGTTTTTGGGGTGGAACACAGAGAAACAGATATATAAAATGTGTCCCATGGCCTGCAGTGCCAACTTCAGAGAACTAAAATGTCCAATCCCAAGCAAAATATTTTTTATAATTAATGTAAAATGCAGCTCTATAAAAAAAAATTTCGTGTAGCTATCTAAATCTATCTAAATAGGTCAGATGATCTGCTCTTTAAACGCATTCATTTCTCTATATAATGTGAACCTATTCTATCTTGCTAAGATTTATGGACTTCTACTGGCCTAAAATCAGAACAGATTAAATTCATCTAACAAAATGCACCACTGAGTTAGAGGAGGTGATTTCTTCTCAGATTCTAAATGTGCTGACTAAACAGATGGGAGAAGCAGAAAAAGACCAGCTTATTAACCAGAAACAAAGAGTAGTCAAAATCTTTAAAGTGAATGCTGGTAGAAGTTATGTCTAGCAATCATCTAGCCCCTGATTAATTTAACTGATTAATTGATTTCTATATCTGTTAAATTCCAAGTGTCTCACTGCATAAATAAAGCTCTTTATTCTGTTGTAGTGTCTCTGATTACACCTTTCTTAGCTTTGCAGTGTGTAGCATCTAGAATATATGCTTCAGGATATTGTTTGCGCCACATCATATAATTTAGTGAAAACCAAACCAAGATATATGGGTTATATAAGTCCAACTGGGGTTGGACTTGATGATCACTTGAGGTCCCTTCCAACCCCTATGATTCTATGATATATTCCTCAGTTCAGTTTAGAAAGTTACAAACAAGACTGAATCAAGCTGAGTTATTCCTGTTGCTCCCTCCTGAAAGGGTTTTCTTAATGCATTTTTCTTAGACTACTCCAGACATTCAGATTAAATATGCCTAATCATATTTATCACATTATATCAGATAGTTTAAACTAAAATCAACATCAAAAATAAAGACTAAAAGACAGTAATATCATAGAGCCCTGAATCTGCTTCACTAACTGCTATATTGTGTGGCCATAGTGTACCTGCTCTGTAGATCTGAGCCTTAAACAGGCTATGTATAAGCAGTTTGTGCCAATTTGGAACCAGGAATCATTCACTGGGTGGATACATTTAGCAGAATAGAAAAAGCTTACAACTCTCTTACACAGCTGCAAAGAGATATAACTGGAACATTAGATAAAATAAGCAGAATCAGTAAGGGAGTCCATTTGAAAAGCAGACAAGGGGAAAGATCTCTGTAATTCCTGATTTAGATTTACATTTAGTTCATTCAGAGGTCATTGGAGAACAAGGAGGCTGGTTCACTTAATCCATATTTTATATTCTGCTTGTTGGCAACTTTCTGGTATTTTTCGTAGTGTTTCCACTTCTTACATTACACCTCTCCTCATTCTATGCCCTCCCCTCCCCACATCATCATTCATTTTTCTAATTTAAGCTGAATGAAAAGCAAGATGTTGAGAATTTCTGATGTAGTTTGCTACCCTAGAGAAGCTGAGCAGTAAATGATAAGAAAAAAAAATTCCTTGATAGTGCTTCATTTCTTAAATAGACTCATAGAGCTGTTTGAATTGGAAGGGGCATTTAAAGGTTGTCTGATCCAACTCCCCTGCAATGAACAGCAGCAACAATTACAAAAGTCCTGACCCTCTTAGAAAAGAGAATTCCTTTCATATTTAGACATCTAATTCATTATATTATTATAATGATCTGATTTTGTACTTTAAAAGCTTTGTGTAGCAATAGCTGATGTTCAAATATACTTAAAAATACAAAACAAGAAGCTAAAATCAAAATCATTTGGCCTGATTCTTCTATTACATCAGTGTGTGTTAGGACCAATTCCATAAAGGCAGTAAAATTAATGTGAAACAAAATCAGTAAAATGCAACATTTAAAGTCAAGTTTCTTAAGTTTTAAAGAGTATAATTTTATGTGCATAGGAGGTTTGTATATTACTGCACAAACACTAAGCATTGTGCCTTACTACTTTGAAATAACCACATATTAAATTACTAAAACTTCTGCCTACTTTTCAGTCAGTGCAGGTTGTCTATTCTTTCAAAGATTTTTGAAAGCATCTATCAATTAGATTGTGTATTCTCATTTCCATTCTGAGTTTTTACTTCCTTACTAATGTGGACTCTCATGCCAATACTGTACAGGTTTTCCATGCCTTACATTGAAAAAGAGATGTTCAGAATGAATAGTAAGCATTCAAGCTCAGGAAAATAAAATGGTTGTCTTTATTATGCCGCATCTTGCTTGTCTTCAGCAATTCAGAACTGGAATCAAAATGAGAACCCAACACTATTGGACCTAGACTTTTCTTCATTTAACCAATTTCTGTGAATCTCAAGAGTAAGACAAACACTTTATGAGCGAAAAAACCATCTTGAAGAAAAGACTTGGATATTTTTAATGGTCATTATCCTAGAGAGATTGTCATGGTTTTATGGTTTTTGTTATTGGTATTCCTCATCATAACATCATTTAGTGCCCTGGGAGTTAAAGAGTTAATGCTTCAGTTCCATGGATTGTCAATAATTCTGGGTATACCTACCTCTGAAAGAAGAACTACGTTCCCCAGGGGACTTTATATTACTTTGTGTTCTTCTGTTTTCCATTCAGAGGGAAAGATAAAACTGTTGGCAAATCATGAGATCCCTCTCTTTTCCTTTTGGCTGACCCAGCAGCACCATGTGCACTCCCTAGCCATCCTTGCATTCTGCGCTATAGTAAGGTATTTGGTTTCTGAACACTCCCTCTCTCATTTTATTAATTTATTAGATTCAAATCCAATTATATTATATTACATTGTTATTTTTGCATTCCTATATTTTATTTAGTAAGTTAGCTTTCCTACTCAGATCACTGCCACTGTTTGTTCTTAGTACCATCTCCCAGCCCTTTCCCTTTTTTCCCTTTTCCCTTTACTGGGGCATGGGTTGTAGGTCACCCTGCCCCATTTGTCATAGAACAGGGCCAAACCAGCCCATAAACTGTTGACAAGAGTTGTAATTATTTTCCCAAGACCAAGTGATATCAAATACATTTTCCTTCAAACAGAACAGCTATACTGTATTTTCCTCTATCACAAATGCAATACATGTATAGTAGAAAATGTTTAACAATGAAAGTCATACGAATTCTGTTCATTTCAAAAATCAATTTCTTCTTAATATATATTTATGTCTAATTAATCTAGTGTTTTGTAACTTAATATACTATTTTATACACTGATACTGTAGCTGCTGACCCCTATTATTTTATTTTTGCTGCCATTACTATTCTATTAACATATATGATCTTTATTTAATATTCAGGCTCAAAGTCAAAATCTCACTAATAACAGTAATCATATTTTTCTTGATGGAATTGATGAGAATAGGAAAACATAGCTAGAGGTATTCAGAATTACTTTTTAACATTGACTAAAATTATATGAAATAATGAAGGAGAAAACATACTTTCAATAAGGATACTTCTACTGGTAGAAAACACAGAATGAGATTTTACTAGCATATGAATGAGAATTTCACACCCCAACTCCCTTAAATAAATAAATATATGCATACACATGTTTATTTATTTATTTATATCTCTGTTTTTATCTACATTCATTGATAACTCCATCATGGACGAGACAGAAAATATATTTTGTTTGTATGTCCTGGTTTCAATAGGGATAATTTTCTCTGTGACGAGTATGATTTCATGCTCTGGATCTAGGATGACAGTAATGTTGATAACACACCAGCAAGGGGCAGAGGGTGCACAAGCATATGTGAGGTGACATAATCATGACAGCTGACCAAAACTGGCCAAAGGGATAACCAGTGTCATATAACACAGGGCTGAAAAATGAACTGGAAGGAGCTGGCAAAGGGAGATGCTATTGCTCAGGAAGTAACCGGGCATTAGTCAGTGGGTAGTAAGCAATTGCACTGTGCAATGTTTCTTTTGTATATATAAATATACATATAACATATGACACACACATATATATATGCTATTACTATTATTTTAACTTTCTTTTCTGTCTTAGTATTTTATCTCATTAGTTTTAACTTTTGTCTGATTTTCTCCCTCGTCTTGCTGAGGGAAGAAAATGGTATGTGCTGCTTGCCTGCCTTCCAGGTCAAACCACAACTGTAGCATTTGCTTCCATAATTTACAGTTATTTATTTATTTATTTTGTGCTGCTCTAACAAATCCTATGCCTTGGCATAGGATATGATACAGAAAATGTCAAACTTATAGATAGAATAATCAAACTAGTAAATATGAGCAAATTCTAGGAAGTCTAGAAGGTGCATTGTTTTCTAGGCTATACTGCTGTTTAATTGTTGACTAACTCTCAGCCAACTATAAAGAATGCTTAGACTTACTGAAATACAGATGTCTTCAACCACAGGCTGAATCTCATCTCTAGAGTAGGATCCAATAGCCAAAACACAAGCATCTACTTACGTTCTTCTATCTGTTCATTTGCCTGACTTCAGTAGGAAATGTAAGTCTACTGCTAAGTTTTATCCCATGACATCTTATATACCACTGGACATTTGTGTTTAGGCAACTGGATCCTGTCCTTAGTTTCTTTTATTTTGATTTTTTTCTTGAGTCTTCTTCCTTTTAATATTTTAAATAATTACTCTTTATATAAAACTACACGTAAGAGGAAAAAAAAGGATTTAACTGTGTTGGAATCTGTGCTAGAGCTTTTAAAAGTTCACAAGCTAATGTAAGAAATATGAAGGCTGAGACTTGCCTTATTTATCATAGATCCACTTCACAATGTGTGTCTGAACCCTATGTATGTTGTTGTACAATAACTCTGTATTTTATCTACATACAGAGCAGGAAAACAGTTGCTCTACTGAATGATTCACCTGGCTGATGTCTGTGTATTTTTTAATTAGAACAATAATTTCCTAAAATGGATGTCTTCCCTGACTGAATGTTTTCTACACCTTTCCACTGATAACACTGTCAGCAGTTTGCAGGACAGTTTGACCCGGTACCGTGACAATTGAGGCAGGGGACCCACAGGCCCACGCCCCAGGGAGGGGGATGCAAGAAAGGAAAAAAGGAGAAGGGAGATGGGTCTAGGAACAAAACAGCAGCAACGATCAGAGGAGGAAAGCTAATTTACTAAATAAGATATCAGAAATCAAAGTAACACAATATAATACAATATAATTGGAATTAAAGCTAATGCATCAAATAAAATGAGCAAGAGAGAGAGTGTCCAATAAACCGAAGGCCTTACGCTAACGCTGAAGGCGGATGGCTGCAACAAACACCCACTGCTGAGCTCGATCCTGAAGGGAAGAGAGACAGTCCCGTGGCTGCAGAGAGTTTTTATCTTTCCCTCTGAGTGGAAACACGTAAAAATACAAAGCATCGCACAGTCCTCTGGGGAATGTAGTTCTCTTCTGAGACAGGTATACCCAGAATTATCAATGATCTATGCAGCTGGAGCATTAACTCTTTAACTCTCAATACACCACATGATGTTATGATGTGGAATATCAGTAATATAACGAAAATCATAAAACCATGACAAACATGAAGATTACATTTGTCTTGATGAATTCTTCATGAGCTTGATGGTCAGTAAAAAAAAATTCTACTGCCTTCCACAGTAATCAGGCTTTTAGGAGGAGGAATGTACTTCATCATCTTCAAACTTACTTAGGGCCTGGTGTTATCATCTTGCAAGAGAAAGGTTGTATTTTTCTCTGGCTTGACTAGAAGTTTGAGCCTTCAGCTTANTTTAACTGTGTTGGAATCTGTGCTAGAGCTTTTAAAAGTTCACAAGCTAATGTAAGAAATATGAAGGCTGAGACTTGCCTTATTTATCATAGATCCACTTCACAATGTGTGTCTGAACCCTATGTATGTTGTTGTACAATAACTCTGTATTTTATCTACATACAGAGCAGGAAAACAGTTGCTCTACTGAATGATTCACCTGGCTGATGTCTGTGTATTTTTTAATTAGAACAATAATTTCCTAAAATGGATGTCTTCCCTGACTGAATGTTTTCTACACCTTTCCACTGATAACACTGTCAGCAGTTTGCAGGACAGTTTGACCCGGTACCGTGACAATTGAGGCAGGGGACCCACAGGCCCACGCCCCAGGGAGGGGGATGCAAGAAAGGAAAAAAGGAGAAGGGAGATGGGTCTAGGAACAAAACAGCAGCAACGATCAGAGGAGGAAAGCTAATTTACTAAATAAGATATCAGAAATCAAAGTAACACAATATAATACAATATAATTGGAATTAAAGCTAATGCATCAAATAAAATGAGCAAGAGAGAGAGTGTCCAATAAACCGAAGGCCTTACGCTAACGCTGAAGGCGGATGGCTGCAACAAACACCCACTGCTGAGCTCGATCCTGAAGGGAAGAGAGACAGTCCCGTGGCTGCAGAGAGTTTTTATCTTTCCCTCTGAGTGGAAACACGTAAAAATACAAAGCATCGCACAGTCCTCTGGGGAATGTAGTTCTCTTCTGAGACAGGTATACCCAGAATTATCAATGATCTATGCAGCTGGAGCATTAACTCTTTAACTCTCAATACACCACATGATGTTATGATGTGGAATATCAGTAATATAACGAAAATCATAAAACCATGACAAACATGAAGATTACATTTGTCTTGATGAATTCTTCATGAGCTTGATGGTCAGTAAAAAAAAATTCTACTGCCTTCCACAGTAATCAGGCTTTTAGGAGGAGGAATGTACTTCATCATCTTCAAACTTACTTAGGGCCTGGTGTTATCATCTTGCAAGAGAAAGGTTGTATTTTTCTCTGGCTTGACTAGAAGTTTGAGCCTTCAGCTTAGCCAGCAGCACAATGTAGCAGATAGAGTTTGGCTGGGTTCCAGGAAATCCAGAAAGTGTCCAGGAGGATCCCCTTCCTAACCCAAAAGGCAGTGCATATCACTTTACCTACTGAGGGTTGTGTCTTTAATTTTTCTTTTGATGGGGAATTCATATGTCATCACTCCATGGACTGTTGTTTTTACTCAGACTCATAGTAATGACACCATATCCCCAGTAATGATGGGATCCAGAAAACTGTCACCTTTATCCTCATAGGCCCTGACAAACTCGTAAGCAGTGTTCTTTCTGTTCCTATATAAACATTCGTGGGACCCTCCTGATGCAACTATTGCAGTATTCCAACATCACCGCTGAGTTTGTACTGAAGATGATATTCAGCCCTGTAAACAATTCCCTGGTCATAATCCACTGATCTGTGCTGATAAGCTATCAAGATGCTCTTCATTTTGTTGTGCGAGGCCTTCTGGAATGTGGTTTGTCATTCACATCACAGTTGCCACTGCTGAAATGAAATGCACCACCCACCTCCTCACTGAGCTCACATCCATTTGGTCTCCATAAACATTCACATAGCACCAATGAATGCCAATGGGTACAATTTTTTCTGCACTGAGGAACTGAGTGACGTATCTCTGCTTTGTACACATTTCCATGTCAGGCACCATTTTGTCAGACTGCCCCTCTGCTGACATCTGTCACATTATGAAAAAATGTAACTAAATATTGGCAGGAAGGTTCAACTTCTGCTGCTATGCCACCTCTGACATCAAGGGTGAACATAATAAATAGGACTCATTACGTTCTGAGCAATCTGTGTTTGAAGGCAAGATCAGTGATCCTTTGCTATACAGTGAAACCTTATAGGAGGAATATCTTCTCCAACACTGAATTCATTTACTCCAGTCATCAATCAAATAATCTATAGAACATATTACTGTAGCTTCATTTCTTTTTTTCTAATGTGCAGTTTTGTTTACAATTCTTTCTTACCATAATAGGCTGATCATTTCTTTTTTTTTTCCTGAAAACAATATATATGAGGTAAATAAAATTGTATGATTTAAATTTCTTAACTAGTACTTCAAGCACATACAACAATTATTCTGATTTATCTCATTATGGAGACTTTAATCTGAAAATTGTGGTATGCATTTGAATTTTTGACATTCTCCACAGAGAAATGAGGGAGATTATATCACTGCATTTCTGGAGCAGTATTCTCCAGGAAGAATTTGAATAGGACTGTTTTAGTGGAAGACATAGGATCCGCAAGATAAATTTCAGCATATAACAATTTCAGCATATAATAATAATGGAGATATTTAAATGAAATTTGTCATTAATACCAATGTCTTTTTTCAGTCTTTGTTTAGCAGTATACATCTTTGCCTATGGCAGAAAGAACTTTGCTGCTTGTCGACTGTTTTTGGTCTCCCTTCAAGAAAACTGTCTATAGTAACATCTGTTAATGCCAGCAGGGTAACTTTTTCAACCATAATTGTATACAGGTAGGATACAAGTGTGTTAAATCATTACATAAATTACTTATGTCTTGCTGAATGTTCTGAAATTTTCAGGCTTCACTTGGAGATAATTTGTGGAGCAGATGTCCCACTTTTTCTACAATGTTGACATAGAGAATATCCTTAAGAGCAAATATTTTTGAAATTCTCAGAACAGTAGATTAGTTTTCTAATTCTAACAAGTTTTTTGAATGAATAAGCATTCTAATAGATTGATGTATTGTGTAAAATTCCAAGGAAATGAGTTTTAAAGCATCAGTTTGCATTACTTAGATCATTAAAGAAATTGTAATCCTCTGCAATTTTAGGAACTCTGTTGTAGTGAATAACTTAAACAAATTTAAAATTATCTTAAAGTTTACTTGAATTATTTTCTTGTTTGAAATAATTCAGCATGTTCTCTTGAAACAAATTTGGAGCTCATAAATTATAAAAGCACTTCTTAATGGACATTCATATTTTGAACTGCACTGTCTGGTTTGGACTAGGCACTCATGTTACATTACTTGATTCTGTTATGTGGGTACATAAAGCTAAGTCTTGCAGTAAAGTAACTAATATGATCTACTTACCCATTTATAAGTAAATGAATATTCTTACTTGTGCCACACTTTACAGCCTATGGATTCTGATGTTTATATTGAAAATTTCAGTCCTACTAATTTTTATCATACAGTTTTTATGGCACCCACAGTACAATGGTATTATACAAGACAGTTTCATGTGCCAGAACAAACAAAGCAACTAATTGGAAACCATTTTTGTTAGAAAGAGTTCTGGTACTTGTATGTCTCTAGTAGACTAAACTCAATCTTTGAATTTTCTCACTTCTGAAATTAGCAGGCTGAAGTCAAAAACTCATTTCTAAAACTGTTGCAGCTCAGACCCATTTTCAGCTGTCATGTGTTAGTTAAAACATACTCCAGTGTTAGTTAAAACATACTACAGAGAGAAATCTAGCCATACAACCACAGTTAAGAAGGGGTACAGTCATTAACATTATAATCCCTTTTTATTCCTTTATTAATGTTCATTAATTTAAAATTACACCCCAATGATACTTGTGTGAGCCAATTGCAGTAACTTGGATGGTAGGTTCACCCGCAGGCTGTTTTTTGTTTTTGAAATCACTCATAGCTGGTACAAACTGAACCTTCAGCCAAAAGGAAATGTATATCTGAAATACTCACTGACTTTAAGTATATTAATATCATTTTTTTTCACTGCAGTTTCTTTGTCAAGATTCTGACTCAACTACACATATCAAAGCTTGGAAATAAGGCACTGTTGAGTCAAGATTTGATCTAAAATAAAATTGTAGTTTTTGGTGCCATTGGGTATTTTATGCTTTTATGAATGATTTAAATTCACTTTAATCAAATGAAGAACAAAAAGACCTTATATGAACTTATATGTGTTGTCCTGAAACACAAAATATTTGTCTTAAAAGGAATTAATTATCTTCCTTATATCAAAAATTCTTATTGTACTCTTTCAATCATCAGTGGTCATCTGTTTTGCTAATGCTGTTTTGACCAACTTTTTCTCTGTTCAGCTCTTTACCTCTTAGTTTAACAGAAGGATACATGAAGAGGCCATTGCCGTGGACTTGGTCAAGGAAACCAGACGGGAGTACCTGTATAAACAGGTCTACTTTGCCCCTTGACCTCTTAGTCACGTTCCATATGTTCCTGTTTGTCTTGTGTCATGGAGACTCTGTAGAGAAGATTTTCTAATCAGACTCCTGCCGTGTACTTCTGCAAATCAGGATTATTGTGGGTTTGTTGTTTTTCTTTTTATTTATGTGCATACAAAGGAAAGTTCTTGGTCTTTTGCAAATGAAAGCTGTGCTGAGGTATTATATATACTATGAGATATCAGCACAGCTTGAGTGCTAGATCCAGTGTTCCACCTATATGTTGCAATGTTTTGATAATTACAACATCAGTTTTAAGATGGATAATTATAAATACTGCTAATGCTTTGATAAAATGACAAATGAAAAGATCTGAATTTTTGTTCTAATATTAACCATGTATTTACTTTTTGATCACTTGTGATTGAAGATCTGTTCTAAATGGTTGTAATCTCTTAATCATAGATGCGCTTTAGAACCTTTTTGTGATTTAGATTATGCCCAGATCTCTGCTTACACTGGAACTGAATGGTCCCAATGGAACATTTGATGTAGGAAACTAAAGATTTTTCGAAGAAGAAAACCACAAGTTTTGCCAAAACTTTCAATCCAAGTGTGACTGACAATTAATTTGGTTTCCTGCGCACAAGGTCTTCCAAAGGACTTTGGCTATCCCAGTCCCTTGGCATTCAACATTAAAAAAAATCAATTTCTATTCTCTAAAAGAAATCACCCCTTTTCCCTCACTAGCAGGACTTTTTTTAATTTTATTTTCATTATATTATTGGACTGAATCATTTTCCAAATATCAAACCTTTTTACAGGGCAACTAAACTTCAGATCTTAATAAATGTTCACTGTAACTTCTGACAACTATTTTTTCTCTTTGAAATATCTCAACCAGCTAGCTCTCTTACATAAAGTATATTTATCTTTCAGTGGCTGAGAACATATTGACTAAGATAATGGACTGTTTCATATCTTTCTGAAAACCTTACACTTTAGTAAACTATATACTTTTCTTTCTACATGCACACTTAAGAAAGCACATCAAGAATCAAGGCAATGAATATGTCTTCTCCCTGTTCCTTTCTTATCCCTGATTCCAGTACTCACCTCTTATTAAATGGCTGCTCAAGATTTAAAGGCTGTATATATTCAAAAAGAGGAAGGTGGCTTGGTTTAGTAAGCATGGAAACATTGTGAATGGAAGATTGTGCAATCTTGAATTAGAAACAGTGTGGATGAACAATCAGGGTGAGCAGAAACACGGGTCTGGCTAAAATAAATTCAGAGGAGTCTTAGGACTCCTTCAACTCCCGCATTCCTGCAGCTCTGTAGTAAGAAGTGTAATGAAGCTTGAAAAATTCCCAGGCATTAAATCACCAGGACAATCAGAAAATACATAAAGATATGATACAAGAGCAGTGGGAGAAATTTTGTCCATTAGTATAATTAAAATAATAGTAATTACAGAACAATGGGTAAAGGAAGAGGAAACTGTGCTATAAAGTCAGCATGCAAAAATAAAAAACTTAGAAGCCAAATATCTCATTTGCACAGTGATAAAGCAACACAAATTTAAATCTCTGTAAAGTAGAATACACAAAATTAAGGTATTTGCCACTCAGCGTGTGTTAGGATTCTCCTCAATGGGAACAGATAGCCGGATTGGATAGAAACAGGTTCGGCATCTTTGTTAAGAAAAAACTTCAGTATATGCTAGACGCCAATTTTGAGTTAAATGGATGTAGCCTCCTCTCAGTTATCTTGTTCTCCTTAAACTACTACAAACCTGTACAAAGCTGTAAATCTTTGCATTTTATTATTATCTTATTATCTTCAGATAACATTCCATTTGGAATGTGATGACCAGTGGGTATCACCTCTGATATAGATCCAAGATAAGCAAGACCTATTCAGTATTTTGAAATAAATATATACCTCTATTATTATGGTAACTGTAACAGCATGAGGAAGGTGAGAGTATCCATTTAATTAAAGTAATTCACTCAAGGAGTTTTTAAATGCAAAGAAGATAGTAAATAAAGACGTAATTGATGAGACAAAACAACTGTTATAAAAGGGATAAGAGAGACAATAGCTAAGACCATGTGTCTCCAGACACTGATAGGTGCCTTAGATACTTCAGGCAATACTTTTGCTATTTTTAACTTGTGAGAAGGGAAAGACAAGAAAAACATGTTTTAGAATAATGGAAGGGGCCTGTGACACTATGTAAAGTCTATAAGGGATATTTTGGGGAAGGAGGAGCAGGGAGAAATAAAGGAGGAATAGTCATAAAGGAGTACAAAAGGGTCTGGTTTTCTGCAAAACTGGGCCTGAACAGTGTGCTTGACTGACTGAGCTGTTCTGTCTTTTATTAAATCTTCTGTTAACTTTATCTCTCTGTGTAGATTTACTCTCTATCCCAAATGTGTTTGTGCTGTAGGAACTTGTGACAGCTCCTTGGGAAATTAGTGTGAGTAGACTGTGTACCAGACCCTAGAGTTGGGCTAAAGCAAGGGTACCCCTAGGCTGTGGTGCCAGCTACTGGAGTCAGTGGGGGTCTTCTACTCCCTGCCACTGGTGCAGAAATGTTATATATATTAAAACCACTTACTGGGAGACAACAGGGTGAGTGATGAAACAGAAGCTTCAGATCACAGCCCATGTGCTTGGTGCCAGCTGCTATTGCTGTCTCTGCCCCAAATCAGGTGTGTGTGTGGTGTGTGTGTGCATTCACTGGCAAGCCTCACACTGGAGCAGACAGTGGGTGGGGTGAGTGAGAGGGGACAGGGATCTGTCAGGGTGCCTGACAGGCAGAGGGGGCTGTGCTGGTGCTTGCAGCACCCACAATCATGCTGTTGAGCCTGAAGGTGTGTGTGCCTGCACCAGGGACCTGCTGCCTTTGCCAACCAGATGGGAGGAGGGAACTGGGCCATTCATGTTGCGTGTGAGATCTGTGAGGTTCTGATGAAGGCAGTGCCTGGCCTGCATGACCTGTGACAGTGTCCCACATATCTGAGTGTCTCTGGGTTAGGTGCTCTGTTTCGCTACAGATTGAACTTACACAGCTGAACCTTCAGCTTGGTCAGAGACCCTAGCTTTTGCAATGAGATATGAGGAAACTCCAGTTCTGGCTGATGCTGGGGGTTGTGAACTCTTATAACATCCTGTAAAATGATAAAGTGATAATTTATTCCGATTTATCTACCACTATTTAATATAACTGTAATTAGACGTGAATGAAGCTTGAACATACACATAATTTTTCATATCTGCTAATTATGGCACATTTCAGCAAAGCAAAGTGCAAATCTCTCCACCGGGGGAGAAATAAAACCATAAAAGAGTGCGGTCTGTCAACAAGCTGGAAAGAAACTTTGCAGAAAGTCTCACAGGAGTCCTGATGGCCACCAAGGTGAACATAAGCCAGCAGTAGTACAACAAACAAGGCCAACAGCCTATTAGTCTGCATTAGAAGTGTTGTTAGGTTGGAGGAGGCAATCCTTCCTCACAACCCTGGTAAGGTCACACTTGGAGTGCTATGTCCAGTTGCAGGCTCCACAGTATTAAAAGAGTCATGGAGATACCACAGAGAATCCAGTGAAAGGGTCACAAGGATGATTATGGTTTCAATTATTATTGTGATTATTGAGTTTCAATAGGGCCAAGTGTCGGGTCCTGCGATATGGTCACAACAAACTACAGGTTTGCAGAGGAGTGGCTGAAAAGCTGCCTGATGGAAAGGGACCTTGGTGTACTGATGGACAGATGGTTGAATATGAGCCAGCAGTGTGCCCAGGCAGCCAAGAAGGCCAATGGTATCCTGGCCTGTATCAGGAATAGTGTAGTAAGCAGGACTAGGGAAGAAATCCTGCCTCTGTACTTGGCATTGGTGAGGCCTCACCTCGAGTACTGTGTACAGTTTTGGGCACCTCAGTACAGAAATGACATTGAGGTGCTGGAGCAGGTCCAAAGAAGGGCAACAAAGCTTGTGAGGGGCTTGAAGAATATACCCTACAAGGAGAGGCTGAAGGAACTGGGGCTGTTTAGTACGGGGAAGAGAAGGCTGAGGGGAGACGTTATTGCTCTCTTCCAATATCTGAAAGGTGCTTACAGCAAGAGTGGATTCGGTCTTTTCTCACTGGTGACAGGTGATAGGATGAGGGGAAATGGCCTTAAGTTTCATCAGGGTAAGTTTAGGTTGGAAATCAAGAAACACTTCTTTACAGAAAGGGTTGGTAGGCGCTAGAATAGTCTCCCCAGAGAGATGGTTGAGTCACTATCCCTGGATGTGTTTAAAAACTGTTTGGATGTGGTGCTCAGGGACATGATTTAATGGAGGATTGTTAGATTTAGGGTAGTATGGTTAGGTTGTGGTTGGACTCAATGATCTTTAAGGTCTTTTCCAACCTGAGTGATTCTATGATTCTATGGTCTGGAGCATCTCACATGAAAGAGTGGGACTACTTAGCATCCAGAAATGAAAGCTCAGGGGGCATAAATATCATTAGAGGGGGCAACAAGGAATAAAAATGACAGATCCATGCTCATCTCAGTGGTATCCAGTGAGCTGACAAAAAGCAGTTGGCACAGGTGAGGCTTAATACTTTGAATACTACTTTCAGTTTTGGGCCCCTCACTATAAGAAAGACACTGAGGCCCTAAAGCATGTGCAAAGAAGGGCCACAAAGCTGGTGAAGGATCTGGAATACAAGTCTTATTGAGGAGCAACTGAGGGAAGTGGAATTGTTCAGACTAGAGAAGAGAAGGATCAAGGGAGACCTTATCACTCTCTATAACTACTTGAAAGGAGGCAGTGGCAAGGTGGGGGTCAGTTTCTTCTCCCACATAACCAGCAGTAAGACTAGAGAGAATGGCCTCAAGTTGTGCCAGTGGAGGCTGAAGTTAGATATTAGGAAAAAGTTCTTGTCAGAGAGTGTTGAGACACTGAAACAGGCACTGCCCAAGGAAGTGGCGAGTTCAGCTTCCCTGGAGGCGTTCAAGAAATGTGCGGATGTGGCACTGAGGGACATGGTTTAGAGGGCAATCTTGGTGGTAGTTGGATATTGGACTACATTAAAAATCTTAGAGATCTTTTCTAACCTTGATTATTCTATGCTTCTATGACTTTGATTTGAAGAATACAGAAAAGCAAACTGGATTCTCAATGGTTGGTGTTTTCTTGGATATTCATTACCTTCATGTGCAATAGATATTTTGCCAAACATATCTAATTGGTTTTACAAAGTTTCTTCCTTCCAAATGTAGAATTTAACAGTGCTACAATGTTTCATAGCTTCCACTATTTTCATACCGTCAGTCTTCGGCCTGAAAACAGAAGTCTAAATGATTTTGATTGCTTCTAGCACCTTCTATGATTTCAGAAGTGATTTTTCTGTGATTCTGGACTAAGTCCCAGTATTTCCTGATGAACAACAGGTCTGTATAGTTTGAAATAATGACAAGGAAATTCCATGCACAGCCTTACTATCAACAGATCATTTAAAAAGTAGTTAATTTTGCACGAAAAGAGTCCTGTTCCACTTATGTCCAAATGGTAAACAAATTAAGTGGGTTAAATAACCAGGATAATCATCTCAATTTAACTTGAAAAATATACTTCAGAACATTTTTGTCATTCACAGAATAAGATACAAATCCTCCTTCAATAGCATTTGAGACTTAATAATAACAACTGCAGACAAGAAATGAAATTATGCAATAAACATTGCACAGAGAACAGCTGTGCCAAAACCATTTTAATAGATTATGAAAGGAAGTAATTTAAATGTGCAGTTGATTTACAGGTGGAAAGATGCCCTCACATTGACAGAATTTCTGGCACTCCAACTTTTTTGGCAGACCTTCAACTTTTCATTATAAAGGGGAAGGAAGAGCTATCTTTTCAGTTAAGTGTAGTTACTACATTTATATACTGAGGACTAAGACCCTGTTTACACTACTCTAACAGCATAATATTCATCAAAATTGCTTTAAATAGGCAGCTAAGTGTTCCCTCTGAGGGGAAGGTCTTTATAGGCCAGCTTAACTTTAAAATTTTGGTTCAAAGGTATTTTACAAGAATTTATTTATTTATTTATTTATTTATTTAATGAAGAATTTGAAAGATATTTTCTAGCAGCGCATTGCTATACACATCCCTGGTCACAGAGGTGAGGGTGTCTATTCAGAAAGTCATTAGCAGGCAAAATAACTTCCAAGGAAACCTAACAAGCCACTGTTCATTTGAATGGCTACAGCTCTCTCCAGCAATTCCCTACACTGTTCTTCAGGCCACTTACATTATCTTCAGATTTTATTCCAGCCTTTCATTTCTCTTCATTTATTTTTAGCTTTATTTTCAGCTCTTTCTTGGAGTCTTCACAAAATGCAGCTTAAGAAAACAGTCAGTTATAAAATTATCTACCTTTGTGTATCTAATTAGTTCTGCAATATACCGTGGCTAGTGTGGGTTTTTATTGCAAGATTCTGGACTGCTGGTTTAGTGACCTGCTCAATATCTCAGAGCCAGTCGATATTAAAAACACGATTTGTATAGCAGTAGCTCTGCCATTTTACTGCAAGATCTGTAAGATAATTATATGTCACAATTTAGTAGAATTTGACTAAGAGCAATAGAATATTGTTTAAAAACCTACAAATTAGCATGCATTTATGTTATCTGAGAACTGGAAGGCAACATAGCTGCATCAGCATGTTATTGAGCCTACATTAATTAGTGCTGTTGAGAGATATGTCTATTGGTTCAACTACAAAACTGTGTTAACACTGGTATATACATTTCATGATCTAAACTTACATCCCAACTTGAAGCTGTGCAGAACTGAGAGTGTATGCCAGATTATCATCATTTCACTGGGAAATAAAAGTATCATGTAAACATTGCCAAAGTAAATATCAGGGACAACCTATGGCATGTATTTCTGAAAATAAATAAATAAATAAATAACCTGTTCAAAGATTTGAAGGTAAAGCATAAATGAAACTGAGGATAGGATAAATTCATCCACAAAAAACACCTGCATGTGTTCACAAACAAGTAATACAGGTGGAATTATCAGTATAGAAGTTATACTATATAATTGAAGGTAATTAACTGAACAATATGTAATTATCAAACAATTTCTAAAACTCTTAAATATTTTTATTGAAAAAAAAGTTATTTGTACAAAAATATTTTTGTCTCAGGGAAAAACACCACT
Source organism: Odontophorus gujanensis (assembly GCA_013399175.1). Classification (NCBI taxonomy): domain Eukaryota; kingdom Metazoa; phylum Chordata; class Aves; order Galliformes; family Odontophoridae; genus Odontophorus; species Odontophorus gujanensis. The sequence goes on from VXAB01012771.1 coordinate 114,196, forward strand.
ATAAAACTATTTCCAGTAATAACAAGAAATTATCTCTTTTTCTATTTCAAATGAAATGAATGATTTATAAAAATGAGATATTGGTCATAAATTTAACCATCATCTTATTCCAGAACACTTGAACTTTTTGTTCAACTAGCTTAAACACTCTCAAATTTTCTCTATATATTCTTTTATGTACATTTTGAATGGACAAAATTTGCATGGTTAATGGAAACCATTTCATGGTCAAGGCTACTGTTTTCAAATGTGCTGAGATGGGCCAAACTTTAGAAAGCCATAGTTGGATTATAAGAGAAAAAGAGGAAACTGAATGTGATTTTTTTCTTTTTTTTCTCCTGAAAATTTGACATGCCTGATATGACTGTTATTTCAAAGGAAAAGCAACGGACATTTGCATTCATGGACAAAATACAAGAATTTAGAGCTGCTTGAAGTGGTATTTGGACAAATCATAAGAAAGGACTACACGTTCACAGGCATGTTCATAGCTTACAACAAACATGTTTCTTCATGTGAAGCACCAAACTGTTCTTCAGTCTGCATAAAATGTTTAACTTAGGCAAAACAGCACAAAATTAACACCTTCTCCACAGTCCAGGAACTTGTTTTGTTTTGCTGTTGCTTTTATTTTTCCAACCAAATTTTATAAAGAAGGAAAATACTCAGTCTGGGGCAACATGAGTAATTTTTGCTCTATTATATTAGAGAAAGACTGAATGCTACCTGTGTGATTCTGTTATTACACCTGAAACAGCATGAAAAACAGCTACTATTCATGGAACATTGTTTCTGAGGAGAGTTGAATGGATCATTCATTCTATGGTTAAGGAGAGTTACTTTGAATCTGTGTACCACATGTAAAATCAGTTCTGACCTTGTCAGACTCAAGCATCTCCTTCAGATATGGATCATTAAATTCAATCCTTAATGCTCGAGGGAGAAGAGTTTAAAAATTGTGTTTTCCTTATATTGCATTCTATGATTTCTAATTAACATTATATATTGGCTTTCATTTTCCAAATGGAACGATCATTTATATCCTTGACACATGAAAGCTATGACTGGTGTCTTTTTGAAGAAGATAACTTCCTCAAAACAGATGCCAACCAATTAGTCTAGTCTAACCTTTATCTTCATGACAACCCATGCAACACGAGATTAAAAGAGGTTGATAAAATGGTATATCTCACTCACCATTGGATTCCCTCCTGTGCACTAGATTTATTTTATTTCATGCTATGGCTATGCAAAGAAGCTGATCTGAGTGCTGACCCAACCCTACCATAATCTTTTCTTGTTTGACATATTAGTATCATTTATTCACACAGATGAGTCGGCCTTTTGAGGCTTCTCAACAGAAAGGACTGGAAAGAAAATTTGTGCTTAGTTACTCACACTGCTCATAGTTAGCTCACTACCTTTCTTTGAGAACATACATAATAGCTGACTACAAGACTGTAATACATCTTTCCGTTCCTCATCAGTTTGACTGTTGATCAACGTGTGATGCTTAAGCTTCAGCAAAAGGACAAGTCTCTATTTACATCTATGTCAAGGCAGGGATAGTATCCATCTCCTGAGCCTTGAAAAAGCTCATGAGTTATGAAAAGTCAGGCTTCTGTTTGATGCTAGTTTTCTTGGCTCTATAAGCATCTGTAGTGCTTAGGATAAGCAACTGTCTGAAGGGGTCTATCTTTCTTTATTATTATAAACAGAAGTTAGATTTGAGCAAGATATTTAATTCTCGGGCATCTAAATTTATATGAATCTTGCCAAACAGGCTTTAAGTTGGTGCATCTACCCAGGGAAATGTAAACATTGAATAATCTAGTGTAACTTAAAAATTATCCAAACAGCTGTTTAAAGGCTGCTATTATGGCCGCAGTGACTGGGGAAAGAAGGGGTTCAGAAGAAAATAGAATAAAACCTTTATAAAGCAATAGTTTGTCTGCTTCTAGCTTTCTTTCTGCTGCAGAACTCTAGTGGATATTCACCAGGCTAATGTATTTGGGTTCTTCCACTCTCAACTAAGAGTGTTTATTTATCTATTTATTTATTTATTTTCTGAGAACACACTGCAATACTGACTATTTAGCTTTACCTCTTTGGCATACTTTCCTGATAAACACACTTTACAGTCTGCCATTGGTATGCAGAACCAGTTGCCCGGATAGTTCAAGCTCACGTGTTTGTGACTTCCAATAATATTTCTCATCCACCTCCCATTAACACACAATAGCAGAGACACACACTTAATCAAGATGTGAAACGACTTTAAAATTCCAACCCCAGAACACAGCATTTTCAGCAGTAGCTAGATAACTACTCTGAAGTGTTGCACTCTTACTGCACATAAGTTTGGTGAATCCACTGTAACATATCTAGGGACAAGTTATAGACAGCTCCTGATGACAGAGAACCATGAAGTCACAGCTTCCTCTGTGTACAGAAAATGGGAGACTGCAACATCGGTAATATTTTGTGATAGTCTAATCTAAGAATCTCAATAGTAAATTGGATATTAATTTGGATAACTTTGACTCTGATCTTTGTACCAGTACAAACTTTGACCTTCAGTGAACTGGTAGAGTAAAGATTGGTCAATCTCTTCTCTGGAGGAGGGAGAAGGCCCACATTGGCTGACATGTCTGTGTGGATGCTAATCTGTAACATCTCTTTCTTCCTTTCTTCCTTTCTTCCTTTCTTCCTTTCTTCCTTTCT
>VXAB01012771.1:116950-154878 GCA_013399175.1 Odontophorus gujanensis
GACACTCTCTTTCCTTTGGGGGATCGACTCAGCAGTGGGTGCTCGCTGCCATGTCGCCCTCAGTGTTAGCGTAAGGCCTTCGGTTTATCGGACACTCTCTCTTGCTCATTTCATTTGATTCATTAACCTCAATTCTAATTATATTGTATTATATTGTGTTATTTTGCTTTCCGATATCTTTTTTAGTAAATTAGTTTTCCTCCTCAGATCATTGGCGCTGTTTTGTTCCTAGGCCCATCTCTGTAAACCGTTGACACCCTTTCTCACTCCTTTTCTCTCTCCCTTTGCTTTCATTCTTTAATGCATATGTGTTAGCTTTTATTTTTTTACTGGTAAAGAAACAGAATTATTTTTTTAATAAGAAGTTTCTACAATATAAAAAAAAAATTGCAAAAAGATTCAGAGAAATCTGATATTAAATAGTCTTCATGGATTATTATTACCAGAGACAACTGAAAAAACAGGTAACTGAAAAATGAGAGGATCCATTTTAATGAGTAATATGTGTAATTTAAAATTTGAAAAATATAGAATTTGGCTTCATGTCAGTGGGACTGGAAAAAACATTTTATCATTTTTCTACCCTCCCAATGAGAGCACATTGATTTATTTTATAATAAATCAAGACTCTTGCTGTGCTATGAATGAAGGATTTGTAAGTTTTTGGCCTCTAAAAGTAGTTGGGATCATAAAGGGGAGAATATGAAAGTTTGCAGCAAGGGAGGTAGGGAGTCATGCTGGCCAGTAAACACATAGAGCAAAATTAGCAACTAGCATAAGAGAGTGAAATTCATTAAAACTGTGTTCACTTATGACGGCATATAATCTTGTACTTCAACATGGAACTGAAAGGGAAAGCCCAGCTGTACTACTTCAGTATCAAAGACAATAGCATCATATTATTTCTCATACTTGTCAAGGTATCTCCAATTTATGGGAGAGAAGAAATATTGATCTTGAAATTCTAAAACTTTCAGTCCATACTTAAGAAGGGATCCAACAACATTCAAATATGAGAGAATGTTGCATTACAAAGCATAAATAATATAATATGACAATTGCCCATTTTGTAATTATATCTTTTTCCTTGTCCCTTAGATCCTAAATAGGTCCTAAAGTAGAACACGAGGTGAATTATTTTATTGTGCAAAGAGATCATCAGACATAAATTAGGTAATTCTCATCATAGAGTATTTGCAAATTAAATAAGAATGACTAAGAACAATTTTCTGCTTGTGTCTTCCTGGTTTACCACAACTTTGATGGAAATGTAACACTTAGATTCCCTCCATCCAATTTAATTTTCGTAACACTATAAGGAAAATGCTTTACTTCAATTTCATAGTTACAAAACAATATTTATTTTCCTCTGAAAACTAATACTTATTGTCCTTAAGGAAAGATAATAGAAACAATGTTTTATGATTATGACGGGTGTATTGGTTTTGTTTGATTAGCTTTGTTGTTGGGTTTTTTTTGTCTATCAAGGTCTTAACAGGCCACCCTATCAATTTTCAGATGAAAATGTTGATGGTCCATCCAAACAGCAGCAAAAGATTCAAATGCTTTCTTTGGATTTCGTGATGGCATGTTCACCCTGTGCAATGAGACAGAGATGCTGCTATTGGAGAACTCAGTAAAAACCACCGTGAAGAACTGTACACAAGGAAGAGGAATTTAAACCATAACAGAACGAGAGAAGGGCAGGTCAGGAAAAGAAAGATCACAGAAGGTAAGGCTTACTGTATTAAAGTAGACTAACATGAGCAGGATTGTTTATTCTAGCAAAACGAAAGTTGAGAAGGGATATGACTGTCTTCCACACATAAGTAAATGGAAATAAAAGAGATGAAGAAGAGACTACAGAAAATTCTGGCTCAGCAAGCAAGTAAATTTAATCACAGATAGAATTTGGAAATTAAAATTAGATCTCTAACCAGAAGCATGTCTGAACTAGAAGAGAAGCTCAGGGTTTGCTTTGGGTCAGTTTGAAATAATTCTGAGAGAGAAATTAATTAAATAAGACTGAATCAAGTTATTAAATAGAACCCACTTTTAACTTGGCATTATTGTTGAAGCTCAAAACAGATAATGTTCAGAGGGTTCTTCCAGCATAAATTATTTTAGTTTTCTTCTTTAGGTTGCATTGCTAGTTTATATCAGCCTCTATGATCCAGAGTGTTCCTTCCTGACAATAGTCTTATGGAAACATTTCAATTTCAACTTGTTTTTTTTTTTTTTTTAAGGATAGATTTCCCAGCTCCAAATATACAAAGAGGGGTAACCTTCACTAGGAAATCCACAAAAGCAGCAGTTAAAATATCTTCTTACAAATGTAGGAATGCTGACTCTGCTGCTATTCTTTCATTCTTTTATATTTTTGATGAGTGTATTAAGTACCACACTATCATTTCAATATTTGCTTATTCTCAGGTGGCCTACACTGTGGTACAGGCATGCTGTGTGGTGTCTATGAACGTAGTCACTTAATTATCCAGAGTGAAAGACATAGAGGAGCATTCCTTGACTCCTTTTCTTCTGACATTTAGCTCATGATCCAGCCACAATTTCAAGTTAATGTACATTTTCAGTATTAAATACTTCCAGCAGCAGGATCTTGAATGCCTCTTCTTCCCCTCTCACCTTCCTCCTTGCTATCGTCTCTTTAGCTTTTTTTTTTTTCATTATATAATTATTTCTACACAATGTAACTATTTTACATATCTATAATGAAACAGATGCTGCAAACTTTACTTAAAACTTCGATCTGAATCTATCTGAGTTGTTACCTCCAGTTATTGGGAAAAGCTTTCAATCAATGGGCACTCTGGCTTTTCTCACATTCAGATGAGAGTTTTATCAGAAATTTGAGAATATACAGCAGTTTACTTAAGAAATATAGTTAGAACCACTTTGGTTCCTAGTGTCATTTGAATCATTTTCACATACCTTAGACATCCATATGGAACTGATAGGCATGGTACAGGACCAGTGGGAGACCTAGGCCTTCCTGGAGAGTAGCTGGAGGTGAAGCAGAATATGACAGGATCCTTCAAATTTTATGAAAATATGTATGAAAGCAACTGAATGAGTCCTTCAGTCTATAATTCTGGTAAATGTATTTGTCTTCAATATACTATTGACTGAGAAAACGAGAGGTAGGTGAGCCCACCTGTTCATTGCTCCTAGTCTTGAGTTGGGAAACTTGATATGTGTGTCATCTCATCCCCTGGGATGGAAAAGAAAGAGACTGAAGAAATGGGTACTGAGGTAAAGTGGTGGGTTTGGACGGTTTAGAGACAGAGGACTGGGAGACAGGAAACAGACTGCTTGTTCAGAAAAAAATAATGTACACTAAGAGAATTTTTTTTCTTTAGGAAGGCCAAAATCAACACATAAATTTGTGAGGACAGATGGCACCAGATCTGATGTTGATAGCAACAGCACAGCTGCTCCCACTCACATGCATCTGATAACACTGCACTGGAAGGTACTAGTGAGATAGCTGCTGTCTTATGGCCACTATTTTTTTTTTTTTCTTGTCTTCTTAATCTGATAATATCGGGTTAATCTCAGGATGAATTTACAGCCAACTTGTGATATATGGCATTTATCTCTCTGTCACTGTAGATATGTCTGTCTTCTCTTGAGACAGCAGGAATGTTGCTGGAGGCTCTAGAAACAGCTTGGAGAAGAATTTACCTAGAGTTTATCAGGAGCTGAAACACACAGAACATACATCGGTCTCAGAATAACAGACAAAAAAAAACTTGAAAAAAAATGTCTGAAAAGCACATGGTATCTGTCAGTACATGCATGACATTTCCCAAAGCATGGTTTTCTAGACACAGCTTTCAAAAAAGGAAAATAAAATTTATATATATATATATATATATATATATTTGGGCATACTTCCTTTATATATATATTTTTTTATTTTATTTTAAAATTAATTTTCTCAAATAATGATAATGTATGATTCTTTTCTTCCCAATTCAGTAGGAATAAATAGCAAGCATTACCCATTAATGCAGGATGGAACAAGAAATGTTAATCTTTCAGGCATTTGACAGTTTGTATCCCACTTAATGGAAGATTGGTGAGTTACAAACAGGAGCAGCCCTTAGAGAATGCAGCCTAGTCACATTAGCGACAATTCATTTTTCATTGTCTTTAAAAGCAAAAATATCAGAAATTCAAGCATTTCCTTCAAGTTAGCATTAAAGGACAGAGAAAATAATATTACTCCCTTCTACATCCACATAACATACTATGTTAAAAATTCCTTCTCTTTTATATATCTGAATAGTTTTATTTATATATTTATTTCACTTATCATCTTTGACCTTTCCTGGTTCTAAAGTTTTGTTCTCTCCTGAGTTTGAGAATTATTTAGCCAAGTTATTTTCCGTTTTCTTCATCTTCTTTTATGTCTGATTAATATTACTTTCAGTCTGCCTGCCCTACTTTACAAATTTCACCACATTTCTAAATATCAAGCAGCTTTCATTCCACAATCAAGTATACATTCAGTGCAAGAATACTTTTTCAGCAATGTCCCACCAAGTAAAATTGACTATCTATTACCTGTGGGCAGTAAAATCCATTTTGTAGAAGAATCATGCCATGGCAGCAGTCTCCCAGACTGGCTCCATGCAGAACAGTACCTGAACAAGGATGCGTTGCTTCCAAGGTTAGCTCAGTACATGTTTGCCTGGTTTTGGACACCGAGCTAAAGAGTCCTGCCAGACTGGAGCTGGCTCCCCACAGAGTCATTCTCACTTGTCTGCAGCACACTCTCAAACACACACATCACTACCTTTGTCATTCAACATTCGCCTCCCCCCATTCCAGTGCCCTGTATAATGAGCATCACAACATGGACTTTTGATCTTCTATGCATGTCTACCCATATCTTATACATGAAGAAAGGCATGCACAAAATAGGTGGTGTATGCTCAACTAAATTTGCATCGACATGGAAACAGACCAAATAGTGTTGTAGGTATTTTCCATTGCAAGAGAGAGAAGTTTCAAGCCAAGAAGGGGAGAAAATGGTAGATGTTTTGAGAAAATCCACATTTTCCTTAAGGAAAATCAAAAGGAACACTTAAAATCGAAGTTTTCTGGCAATTTTTGTATTTTCCTATCAAGACACAAAGTAAGTATTCAAATTTCAAGGACTGAATCATTCCCAAAATATGTTGCTATATGCATATCTCTCAGGTGTAGGTTAGTAGTATAGATGAGTTTTCTTATAGAAATATATCAGTCAATGAAACATACTGGCATGAAATATAACTGAGTTTTAGTTCTGAGAATAGGATCTGTTAATTCTTGAAGATCCAAAAAATCATCATGACAGATTTATAACACAGAAACTCTGAAGGAAATTTATCGAGCATACTTAAACAGACTTTGAATTACCTGCTAGCTAATTAGAAATGGCTCCAAAGCTGGCCACTGTCAAAGGGTTCTTAGTAAATTGTTTTCAAACCCTAGGGCAGGTTGTAGTCATTATGTTTCCTTTACACTCTACACAAGATGGTCTTTGTTTAGTAGCCTGCATGTTACATGTGTCCTTTCACGTTTCCCTAATGTTCCCAGTTATTTAATTATTTATATTTAATACAGTACTATTCTATTAATGGGCCATGTACATGTTTATAGAATGGCTGGTAACTTTCTCTGTCACTGCCTCTGTCTAAAAAGCCAGCATACCTACTTCTTTGAGGAAAAAATAAAAGAGAGAAGGAAGTATAAGAGAAGTGAGAAAGGGACAAGGTTGAAGGGGAACAGAGAGGAAAAAAGCAGAGGAGAAGAGAGAGGGAGAATAAGGAAGATGGAGAGAAAGATTAGGGAAAAAATAAGAGAAAAGAAGTGAATGGAAGTACGAGACTGACTCTTGAGACTTAATATATGCAAGACATAAAATCATGGAATCTCCAGGGTTGGAAAAGACTTACAGGAACATCCAGTCCAACCATCCACCTATCACCAGTAGTTCTCTCTAAACCATTTCCCTCAGCACAACGTCTAAACATTCCTTGAACACCTCCAGGGTTGGTGACTCCACCATCTCCCTGGGCAGCCCATTCCAGCACCTGACCACTCTTTCAGAAAAGTAGTACTTCCTAACATCCAGACTGAATTTTCCCTGGAGCAACTTGAAGCCATTCCCTCTAGTCCTAACACCAGATACACAAGAGATGATCCCCTGCTCACTACAACCTCTCTTCAGGTAGTTATAGAGAGCAATAATGCCCCCCCTGAGCCTCCTCTTCTCCAGACTGAGCAATCCCAGTTCCCTCAGCAGTTCCTCATAAGGCCTGTGCTCCAGTCCATGTCCAGTCCAGTCCCTGGGGCCAGACAAAATGTATCCCAGAGTCCTAAGGGAGCTGACTGCTGTGGTTGCTGAGCTGCTCTCCATCATATTTGAAAAGTTGCAGCTGCCAGGTGAAGTCCCCTGGAACTGGAAAAAAGAAACATCACTCCTATTTACAAGGAAGGGAGGAAGAAGGATCCAGAGACCTATAGGCCATCAAGCTTCACCTCTGTGCCTAGGAAGACCATGGAACAGGTTCTCCTGGAAGACATGTTAACACACATGAGGGATGAACAGGGGATCTGAGACAGCCAGCATGGCTTCTGTGATGGAGTGATGGCATTGTTGGAATTGAGGGAAGGCAATTAATGCCATCTAACTGCTCTTCTGCAAGACCTTTGAAATACTCCCCCGCCACATCCTTATCTCTAAATTGGAAACATATGGATTTGAAGGGTGGACTATTCAGTGGATGAGGAATTGGTTGGACAGTTGCAGCCAGAGGATTGTTATCAATGGCCCTATGTCCAGGTGGAGGCCAGTAATGAGTGGTGTACCCCAGAGGTATGTCTTGGGACCAGTATTCTTTAACATCTTCATCAATTACATAGAGAATAGAATATAGTGCACCCTTAGTAAGTTTGCTGATAACATCAAGCTTAGTGGTGCAATTGAGGCAGCAGAAAGAAGGGATGCCATCCAGAGGGACCTTCATAAACTTGAAAAGTGGGTCCTTGTGAGCCTGATGAAGTTCAACAAAGCAAAGCGCAAGGTTTTATAATTGAGTTGAGGTAATTCCAGATATGTATACAAACTGTGAGAAGAACTCCACAAAAGTAGCCCTGCTAAGAAGGACTTAGGAGTCCTGTTTGACGAAAAACTGAACTTGAGCCAGCAGTGTGCCCTTACAGCCCAGAGGCCATTGGTGTCCTGGGATCCATCAGAAGAGCAGTGGTCAGCAGAGAGAGAGTGGTGATAGCCCCCATCTACTCTGCCCTCATGAGGCACCTGGAGTACTGTGCTCAAGTCTGGAGCCAACACAGGAAATATGTGGAGCTTTTGGAGAAGGGCCAGAGCCTGGCCACAAAGATGATCCAAGGGCTGGAGCACTTCTTCTGTGAAGACAGGTTGAAGAAACTGTGCTTGTTCAGCCTAGAAAATAGAAAGTTGTGTGGAGAACTAATTGTGGCCTTTCAATATTTAAAAGGAGCTTACAAACATGAGGGAAATCAACTTTTTACAAGAGTAGGTAGTGATAGGACAAGGGGGAATAGTTTTAAACTAAAGGAAGGGAGATTTAGATTAGATATCTGGGGGAAGTTTTTTACTGAGTGGTGAGGTACTGCAACCAGTTGCCCTGAGAGGTTGTGGATGCCTCATCCCTGGAGGTGTTTAAGACCAGGTTGTATAGGGGCCTGGGCAACCTGACCTAATGCTTGATCCAGCAGCTGGAAACCCTGCCTGTGGCAGGGGTGTTAGAACTCAGTGAACCTTCAGGTCTTTTCCAACCCAAGCCACTCTATCACTCTATGGAAGGGAGGGGAGGGGTAGGGAAGGGAAGGATGAAAGGAAGTGGGGTGTGGGAGAGAAAGAGATATAAATCCGTGGAACTGGATCACAAAGAAAGTGAACATACAGAAGATTAAAACTATAGCTATATGTATTACTCCACTGACATTCCTGAAACTGTTTGATATGCCTACTTCTAATCAAATTTCATCAAATATTTAAGCTTTCTCAATAGCAATATGTGTGCAAAAGGAGCACGCACAGTGCCCAGCAAATTCTCTTCCTAAATAACCTCTTCTGGCATGCAAAAATGATTATCTACTCTGCACTGAAATCTGTAGATGTCTTTCAGTAAGTTACAGAAACAAGATAAGAATCTGTCTTTGGATAAGAACACACAGCCCTCCATTTCTCAGCACCATATATATATACCAAGTCAGTCTGTACTCTTTTGATTAACTCCTTTATACAGTGACACTTTTTCTTTATCCCACTCTGCCCTTAGCTTGAAGTTGCATGCATTCACACCTGAATGACAGCCACACAAAGTCCTGCTTGTCTAGACCCAACACGACTGAACCAAGAGTACCCACTGTTGCTTAACTTTGTGTTGTACCACTAAAATTTAAAGTAAAATTTCACATTGCTCAGTTTTAGATTAGAATGCAAGTCTCATTCCAGAGAGAAATTCTCCATTTATTGTAACTGTTAGAAACTGATCTTTTTAACTTCTTCCAATAATATTCAAAGTTTTGAAATAAAATCATGTCTCAATTAAGTCTGTAGAAGTATAACATTCTGATCTGTAATTGGCATTACCAATTCATATCAAGCACATTCCTTTTCAGATGAATTAGAAAAGCCATCTTTCAGATAAATGCCAAAAAAAACAACATCACAATCCTTAGAATCAGGGTATTTCTTTCTCTTATCACTGCTATCTCATTTAATTATCTGTTTTCTATACAATTTCTCCTGTTAATTGTAATAATGTTTGAAGTAAATGCTGCATCTCTTTAAAATAATAATTGTAATAATAGATAAAAGAGTAAAAAAGAATTCTCATTGAAATATATGTAAAATATAGCTAAGCATCAGGGAGCAGAGAGGGAATAAATGTGTTCTGCAACCAAAACTATGAAAAGAGTTTACAAATCTGTGATATTGTAAACTACTAATTATTTCCACACTTAGGAAAATATTGGAATTTGTTATGGTCTTTGCAAGATATGGAAAATATTCCACAAGTGAGGCAACTGTAAGTCAAGAGAGGTGGAGTCCAAAATGAATTATTAAAGTCATTCCTTAAATAATGAATGTACATTTTTTCCACATTTCATTACACCAGCTACAGTTTATACATGAATATACATCTTAAATGCTGGCATTCATGGAGTCTGTGCATACGTAATAGCTATCCTACCTATTTTAGGAATTTTGAAGGCCCATGTTTCTTTGGCATCTAATTACCATTTGTAATTATTTAAATTTAAGAACTAAAAGAAACTTAGTATATGTCCTCCCCATTTGATAGCATAGTTTTTAAACTGAAAACTATACGCAAAAACTTTGTAACTGCCATGACAAGTTAATGTTCATAAATTCTGAATGTTTACATTATTAAAGAGAAATGGGTGGGCCTGGAGCATACACAGAGTTCCTATGTTTGCACTAAGAGTCGAGATAATTAATGTTTTATGAGGCTTGATCTTTACCTTATGATCTTACAGAACTGGACAAAACCACAATACCAGAATGATGTTTTTAGGACCTGTTCCTTCAAATAAATGAACTAGTGATAGTGCCATAAATACATACAGATGCAGTGCTTTACAGTGACTACTCTTTCCTTTTGCTGCCATATGGTTGGCTCTGTTAAAAGTCCCAGCTCGTTTCCTTCTGTCCTGTTTTTCCCCACAGGCAGGTAAGGCCACTCTGATTGTTGATGACAACTTCCTGTTAGAGGTACTATGGGATCCGATGAGGAAAGGTACCCTCTCAGATCTGTTGCTTGTGAACAGAGAAGGTCTTGTGGTTGAGGTGGCATTTGGTGGCCACCTTGGTTGTAGTGACCATGAAGTAATTAATTCTAAATCTTTGGTGATAGGAAGAAAATAGCATAGTGCTTGTGCACAGCAGTTAGTACAAATAGGTCCTCTTATGTATCAAATGTTACCCAAATAGGACAGGACTGCCTTTTAAAAATGTCATTTCTTGATACACTGTCATCTCAAAGATGCCCAGAAAGTGCATATAAACATAAGTTGTTTCTATTCATTATTTGTGTTTGTGTTCACCATTCTACAAATCTCAAGTTGTATTGAAACTCACTGCTTATGTCTTTATGTGAATTACTGAACTATGTCTGGACTGTCTAATTGCACCTGGCACAGCTGGGTCAGAACAGCCTCTCTCTTTGTACAGTTACTCTTTTCCATCCTCATGAAGAACCCACAACAAAGATGCCTGCAGATAATCGCCTCCATATATATTAACGCCTGACAAATTTTTGGGGGGGACGTTCACATTCAACTGTGGCCAAAAATGGTACCTGGTAAAAGTACTATTATTTAAAACACATGGACATTTTATTTCCTTCCCACCACCCAAAGAGCACAGAAAACATGGGGCTGTCTTCCTGAAAGGCATAAAAGCCAGGAAAAAAAAAGTCCAAGTTGTGCTGAACTGGAAGACAAGTGCTTGCTGCAGCATGCCTCTTATCCATAGCACTGGGTGAGGATTCTGCCTGCTGGAGTTCTTTCATACACGCACACATAGGGATTTTCTCCCCTAGAAAGAAAGAAGCTCCCAAAGGGGATGGGGAAATACACAGCAAGTAGAGATTAGAATTAAAAGACTTGAAAACAAAACACAAGAAATATGTCTTTGAAGAAAGGAAGAAGGCAAAATTTGGCAAGAGGTGAAAACCCAGAATGGATTTTTACTTCTTTCTTGTCCTCGTCTAAAAATCTAAAACCATCAGCCTTGTACAAATCAAAACCTGTGGTAATAGCAGCTTTGTGGATTTTCCAGACAATCGGGCAGCAGAAAGTCACCTGATCCATCTGTGAGACCCGGTGAGAACCGGCCAATATAATAGGCTGCAAAACACCTGAAACTGCTGGCATTGCGAACACTTCCTGTCTAATTCTGTTGGACAACAGACACAAAGCCAGCCCTGTAATTACATCCCACCCCGATCTACATTTGCAGTCATGTAATTAATACTTCCTCTGTAAAGCAATGAAATAATTTAGAGAGCAGATTTTCAACCTTAGTCTGGGAAAACTGAGAGAGTGAGAGCTCTGGTTGGGCATTTTAGCTACAGGGAAATGCTTTTCTCTTTCCATTTGCTCACAGAAACTGTAATTAGATGCTTAGAGCTCTCTTTGTGCTAGGAGAGAAGAAAATGATACTTCCTTCCTGTTTAAAAGCCGCAAGCAAGAGTAAGTGAGGGGAGCTTTTACTTATTCAGGGGAATAAATACAGATGGCCCTGCAGACTCAGCCAGCGGAGAAATTGATGTGTTGTCCTAGACAGGGACACATTTAGCTTATTGTTTTGGAGGAAAAATGCTTCTTCTCATAAATCATTGTGTTTTTCAGTAAGTATAACCAATTCCCATATAGGTCTTGCACAGAAAACACTTTTCTGCTTTTATACCATCCTATCCTTTAATAAACATTCACAGAACTGATTTTTTATTTGCTCTAGATTTCCCTCTCATGGTGTAATATATACACAGAGAAAAAGAAAATCACAACAATGAGGCTTCTAGGGTACTTCGAAAAAAATAAATAATCAGAAATGCATCTTGAAGTCAGCAGTACTAGAATTGAAGAGCAAGGTAAGTGTCCTGAAGATCATTGATTTTGGACTCAGGTAATGAAAATTTCACCACACTTCCGTTTGAGATGGAGACTATCAGGCCCAAGAGTACATCCTGGCAAATAATAACTACAGATAGCCATACTGCTATGTTTAAACTGTAGTGAAGGAGCAATCACTTTTGCACATGGATTACCTCTTCAAGCACTCATTCAGCAGTAAGTGCAAAGTTGTGTTTTAACCCTATTAACAGCCAGAATGAGATGTAGGAAAACTTAAAATATAGAGAGCCGCTCTCAATACAATTGCCTCTATTTATTCTATACCTTTTGATGACAGTGTCACCCGTCCAATATCAAGAAGACGTCAGTGACAGCAGCCTTCTCTGAAGCACCTTGATGTTCAGTAGGGCACAGGGATTGCACAGATTGCTTAACTTCAGGCTTTTCATTGCAAGATCACTGAGAGATCCTTGAAGCTCTTCAGGCTTGAAGTTATTCCTGAAGTAAAGGTAAACATAAAGATTTCTGTATCACAAGATACAAAAAAGATGGTTAAAGCTACAGTCCAGCACTTCACAATAGTCCATGCAGAATAGCATCAGTGGGATTCAGGCAACTAAGTCCCAGAGCGTCCTCCAAAAATCCTTGGGCAAGAGCCCAAGAAGCACTTAATCCAAAGCCTAAGTATCTTGTTATTGCACATAACTAAAGAGGATATATTCTTTTCTGATCCAAACAGTTGAGTGCTTACTCAGCTCTCTGAACTCATAAATGAAACAGGTCTCTACTGCTGAAAGGACGTAGTTTTTCCCATATTGAGACCACAGACAACAATTATCCAAAGAACCATACTCACTTCAAAACATAGCCAGAATAGCATATGGCTCCTACTCTTTTTATAATTACTTCACAATGAGAGCAGTTTCCCAGAAAGCAACCTGATTCAAATCTCTTCTCAGCCTTCAGGACCTGATAGGTAGGCTATCATAAAGTCTTGCAGTACTCAGAAGAAACATGGTCTACCCGCTCAACTGAAACCAAATTTCTGCAAACAGCAATGAAAAAAAATAAAAAAATAAAAAAATAAACCCTGAAAATAGTAGCCTGACCCTGCAGCCTTCAGATTAGATCGTTCTCCTCTGATAGATTCCTGAGAGCAAAGCAAAACACAGAAAATACTTCAATTATGCATCTGTTGCCTCACTTCACTCTAATTTAGTATTTTCACAGCCATAACAGAAACACATCCTATTTCTTCAATTGCATTTGGCATTCCTTTTCAACTTTACTTATTTCAATGGAGATACTGCATAAGCAATATTGCAATTGATGAATGTTCAGTGCAAGTGTATTTCTAATGTGCAGGTGACAAAGAGATGATGTGTATTTAAGTACTACACTGCGTACTGGAGCCATTGCTACAGAATTCAATTATATTATCTGGAAAGGAGGAGTAGATTTTTGGTCTTTTAATCTCTGTTCGACATAGTGATATATATTCAAAGGCATAATTCAGATTAGAATTCTGTAAAATAATAAAACTTGCTTTGGTTTCCTCGTGCATTCATGACATTAGTACAAGTTCTCCATTTCAACAACAATCCTCTTCTACAAATCCTTAGTTTTCATGGAAATATCAGATAAAGGTGGAGAAAGTCCTAGATGATATTGTCTTTAAAATTAGCATGTTATTGGAAAGAAAAGGGAAATCTTTTTATGAAATTTAACGGTGCTAAGAAATTTGCATTTTCAAATCTCTGTGGTGAAGATGGTCAAAATTTTGTGGACAGCAGCTTCACACAGCCAAGTACCATCATTACCGTTCATAACCCACAGAAAACCCCTGCAGCCATTATAGTAATTGTGAATAATAAAATATTAGAAAGGTGTCCTTAATACAATTTAGCAGCAGAAAGCAAGAAGCAGAGTTAGCACAATGTAACCAGCCAGTTCCCTACATACTACAGTTGGAAAATAACTACCTTAGAATAACATTTTAAGATCTGAATTATGCATTCACTGACTGGTTGGCTGGGACAAAGGGAACACTGCCTTTTGTAAGTGGGTTTATAAGGTTTTTCACTGTTTTACCTCACTGCATTAGTCTCACAGAAACAAAAGGAACTATGGCAGCACTGTATTTGTCTGGATAGAAGAGTAATGCATGGCAATCATATGTGAAAATGGGGAAAAAAAAATTCTTCCCTAGGCATTTATTCTGTAGAAAGTCATTGGAGACAAACAGGCAAGATAAGTCAAAACAAGACTTAATCATAGTTCCCTTCCTGTGAAATAAGTGTTGGTTTCCACAAGTCATAGTGACCCTGAGTTCTACAGAAAAATGATAAGAAATGTAGGCCCATATCTGTAGATCTCCAAAGGAAGCCCAGTATCTCTCTTATCAGTGGCAAAAGTGTTTCAAATGCACCTGTGCTTCCAGATCTTTGGTCAACCACGATATGATCCTGGTGACTTTCCTCCAACTATCATGTCCTAAATAAATGGTTTAACCATTTATTACTTACTTCTGATGTGTTCGGGCCTAACATAGGACACGTGGTGTTCTTTGAGTAGCTGCCAGACACACTGATAAAAATAGGCAAGACTGGGTTTTGGTAAACAGCTGAATAAAGTGTTTAAGGAGCCGTTATTATCAACACTCAAGTAAACTTCAGCACCTGATACCCAGTGTTGAGCATTATTGTCATGACTCCAGCCACTTCAAGGAATCCAGCTCTCATGTCTGAAAAGTGTTGCTGGGACATCTGAATGGATTTTATTTCATCCGTATTTAACAGAATCTAAAGTAAGTAAATCATCTGCTGTTTTTTTAGTCATCTCATCTTTGGCCTATCTGCCATCTGCCTAAAGGAAAGGAGAACACTTCGTGGGAAGCAGTTAATTTTTCCCACACTAAAGATGGGAATTCAGTGTGGAAAATAATTATTTCTCTGTTCAGTCTCTCCCCCTTCACACTCAACCCACAGCTTCAGAGGCAGATTACAGTCTTGATAGAAACAAAGGATTTTTTTCAAGAACCTCTGTAAAAAAATCTGACTTAAATCAACAATGAAAAAGGATTTCTGGATTAAGAAGGATGACAATAATTAAATTCTTACCAGTTGCTCATCTGACATTTTGAACACCTCTTAATGCTTACAGAAAACATTTCTCTCATCAATTAGTCTCGTCCCTCTGGCAACTTTTCTCTATCATGTTATTAATATCAATGTTAAATGAACATTCTTTGCTATTTATATTAGAACCACTTCCTCACGCTAGCACTAACAGTCACGGGCACAGAGGGAGCTTATTTATGATCCCTCTGCTGGCTATCCCATTGTTTCAATGGCTACAAGTCACAAAATATCTGGGGCCAAAAGCCACTCCACCTCCTCAATACACAAAATATTCACACAGTGAGAACAACTTCGAAGCTTGCAGAGCCCAGGTCAGGATCAGAACTGCAAATATGTACAGCAAAATATCTATCTGCCTATTACTAATGGAAAAATATCCAGGAAATTATGAGGAATTGTAAGCTATTGAAATGAAGAGGAAGACTAACTTGAATCATGTAAGAGAGGTTCTTGAGCTAGAAGCAAAGCCAAGTTAGACTAGAAGAGAGATCTTCCAATAGAGGGGCCTTGTAAGGTCAGAAGACCAGCATAGGTGCTCCAAATGGCCTCTTTGAGATATATAATTTTCTTCACTCATTCTAGAATGATTGTTGGGAAATTCCTGGTTTAGGCACATAAACAAGTAACGTATAACTTAGTGTATGGAGTGCTGTGAAGTCCAATACTGGATGATATGTCTTGATCTAGTACTGTTTTGTTTTGTTTTTAATTTGAATGGCTTATCTCCTTCTTTTCTGATTTTAAATCAGGATGTAAAGCATGACTGCAATATTTTTAACTGTCTGGGCTTGTACACGATGACACTGGTGGAATCTGTCATTCCCAAGCTTATGTTTTTCTTTCCAGTATATGCCAAGTCAAAATCTCTCTAAATTTCCTAGACCCAGTCCTTTTAAGGGCAGGCATACTGTCTGCAATGCAGTCTATTGTGTGCTCTGACTCCTAAGGCTTGTCAAATTACCCATGTTTATGACACTCATAACAGCAGCAGATGAAGCTGAAGTCAGACATGGAATGTAAGGGTGCCAGATGTCCTAATTTTCATGGGACATTCCCACATTTAAACAAAACTCCCACATCCTGTTGACAAGACCCATTGTCCCAAGTCCTGCAAACACAGCACCCTCCTCCCTCGTGCAGGGTGGGAGTGATACATGTGGTGCTTCCCCCCACCCTGGGAGTGTCTCGGATTCCTGCAGCTGCAGCACCTGCAGCTAGAGATGGGGAATAATGGAGAGGGGATTTGAGAGAGAGGGGGAAGGGAGCAGTGCAGAGGCAGACAAAGAAAGAAGGAAGAGAAGCAGATTAGGAAGAAGAGCAGAGAAAGAGATGGGAACAAAACAGGTGAAGAAGTTGAGACAAGGAATAAATATTTCTAAAAGCAAAAGAAAACTGATTCTAAAAAAGGTAGGAGTGAAGGGAGAAGGAAAAGAGAGAGAAGAATGCAGAAGCTGGGTCAGATACTAACACAGTGGAAAGGAAAGCGGTTAGAAACAGGGGTTAGAAAAAGATAAAGAAAAAAAAGTCAAGCAAGAAAATGTCAAACACAAAGACGAAAGGAATATGAGGGAAAAACCCTGTCACATTAAAAGCAGTAGCTCTCCTGCATGCAGGTAATTCATTCAAAAAGTCACACTGGCCCCTTCTTTCCACTTTCCCTGCTTTATTACTTTTTTTTTTT
The DNA here is from genome assembly GCA_013399175.1 of Odontophorus gujanensis. NCBI lineage: Eukaryota > Metazoa > Chordata > Aves > Galliformes > Odontophoridae > Odontophorus > Odontophorus gujanensis. The sequence goes on from VXAB01012771.1 coordinate 133,436, forward strand.
TTTGCAGCGATTGCATGCAACTTTGTGCTGGTGGAGTTGGAGTGGAGCGCTGCCAGGGACACATATGAAACCACTGAGCAGCCCTGCAGAGTACAGGAATTGCCATGAACTCCCAGGGCCGTCTTGCAGACAGCTGCTATTGGAACTGCCATACAGTTAAATGACTTCTTTCCAGATTCTGCTGGATAACAGAAGAGTGAGAGGGAAATTGGTTGGGAGGCTGAAAGTGAAGGTGCAAAGAAAGGCCAGCCAAAATTTAAAGTATGTGTTGTGTGACCATCCAGCCCCTTGTGTTGACATAACTAAATGCAACTCTTCCCTTGGGTTCCTGTAGGCTTCTCTATTGTGTAATAATCATTATTTCCTGACACGTTTGAGAAAGCATCTTTTGCTTGCATACCGTCAGATCAGTTGTTTCTCCCCCTGAGAATCCCAGGGAAGAGATATATTTTGCTGGAGTCCCACCTGCAGTACCTCATGGAGTTTCTTCCACTTACTCCTTTCCAGAGCAAAGAATTTATCCCCAAATGAGATGCGGATGGAAAAAAACTGTCAGCTCCATAAAGAAGCTGAATTTCAACTTTGCAAACCCAGCACATATCAGCTCAAGGGTGTCAACCCCACAGACTTACCAGTTTTCTCCAACATTCTCTTTACAAGAGCACCAGCTGGACTGTAGAGAACAGCTGTTACTTAGGAGGAATTTCTTCTCAGTTCAATTGGGAAAAGAAGAATAGGGGATGTGGTGTAGTTACAAATTTGAAACATTTAATATTTACCATCTGCTAATTAGAGCAGATAAACTTCTTTTGGTAGCTGTACTTGAGTTCAAAGTTGACTGCACAAATATGTGTCTTGAGTCTGCTTCATCCATTCTGTCTACTGGGGCAGAGACCAAGGGTGAACTCTATCCCCCCCCTCCTGTCTCCCACTCCACAAACCTGAATTTCCCCGACTAGAGTGCCAGCTGACTTGCTGCAAGTAAGAGTATAAGTGAGCTCCATGTGTGGGCAGGTTGGATAAAAGGGATACTGCAACCCTAAACAAAAATTGTTTCCCAAACTTCCAGGGTTATATAGCAATACCCACCACTACTTGTTCCTTCCTGGCACATGTGAATACATTAATTTATATGTTTTTATTTCTTGCAATGGTCTTATTCATGGACCAAGCAGAAAGTTATTCTCCTTTTCTTTGAATTCCAGTATATGCCTGCTAAGCCATTTTTTAAAATCCCAAGATATGAACCCTGACTTCTGCTCCTGTGATTCCGTATTCCTCCCAAAAACTCTCTCACAGGTGTTACTAAATCTGCTACCATAAAAGAACAGCAATATTAGATGCATGCACATATACCTCAACAATGATGAGACTACGTGAAGTAGAGGATATGTAAGTCTTCATTTTTTAAAGAAAACAACTAAATTTTGTGAATCTAGCAAATATGTTTGCACAGTTTGTGAAAAGAGGTTTCTAGGCCCGATGTGCAACCTCAAAACTCATTTTTTTTCCAAATTTTTCAACATCCTCTTCGAGTAAGGAGACTGTGATTTCTTCCAGTTGGATTACTATATTATATTTCTGCTATACAGAAGAAATACCAATCATGTTCTGAGGAGTATCTGTGCATTTGCCTTGACAGAATCTTTTTACCATCTACATTTACCAAAATTAATCTGTATTTTTTTTTAAGATCATCGATCTTATTCTTAATTTACCACCATCAAATGGCAAGGAACACGTATCTTGGTATCATCACTTTGAGAATATATACAGCTCTACTTATAAATACATTCTGTAATCTGTTAACCAGAGTTCAGTGTGGCTAATACTGTCCTTCTTGATTTCACTATGAGAACTGCTCTGAAAGTAATGCCTCCCATTTTGTTATGTCAGTCCATGACATCAGGGGCAGATGTTGGTGATGTGGCAGTAGAGATTAAATACCTCTGCCAATATTCCATTTCATTTTGTTACCATGTGACAGATGGCAGCAGAGGAGCAATCTGACAAAATGGCACCCAACACAGAAGCAAAGGGATGTCGCTGAATTCTTCCATGTGGAAAAAATGGCACACATTGACATTCACTGATGCTTCTTGAATGCTTATGGAGACCAAACAGTGAATGTGAGCACAGTGATGCAGTGGCTGGTGCATTTCAGCAGTGCTGACATTGATGTGAAAGACAAGCCACGTCTGGATGGGCATGTACAGCTGTCACACCATGAGATTAAGAGCATTTCAATTAGCTCATACACATAAATCAGATAAAAGGGGGGACTGTGTTGAAAAGTAGTGTTTTGCAGCTTAGAATTTTCTCAATAAAATAGTGATACTGAGCTCTTTTTATCTGCTGTGATTTCCATGGAAGTGAATAGGAGGCATTATTTTTGGAGCATCGTTTCAGACGTCATACAAAACAAAGTCAAATACAGTGCGAGCATAAATTTCTGTCAGACTACTGGGCCTGAATAAGCTTGCTGCTCCATAAAAAATGATCTGTGTTCCTCAAGGTTTCTCCAGGTTAACTGGAATTAATTATGTAAATGTCCTATAATTCTTCAGTGATTTCTTCACCTTCCTGCTCAAAATTGGTATCAGAATCAGAATCATCTACTTAAGCAGGTCATAAATTAGCTGCTTAAAACATTAGAATAACATTACCTTTTTTCAGGTTCCTGGAATCCCCTCATGTTTAACAACTTCTTTAAAATCAATACGAATGTCTCAGAGTGTTCATTTGAAAATTCTTTTAACAGTCTTAGTTGTAACTTATCCAATTTATTGGGTCTAAGAATGTTCCACTTTTTTTGTCATTTAGTGTCTGTCCTGCTTGAAGTACAGGTGAAATGTAATGTCCTTCATTAGCACTGCAATGTATGAGTATTCTTACTTCAAATGTAGAAGAGAAATATTTACCAAATACACCTGTTATGTGACAGAGAACAGCTTTTTATTAAATATTTTTGCCTTTTCTGAACAGTTGCAGTAATTTTTCTCTCATACAGGATCTATATCATACAGAAATTTGTTTTGAATAATATTAATAGCTTCTCTCATTTCCTTACACAAATGAGTCAGACATTTGTTTTTCATTTTATATCTTTAGCTGCCCGTATGCAATGTCAGTAATTTGAGTTGCAGTCTCTAATATTTTCCTTCTACACGTTTGTCTTTTCCTTTTCTTTTTTTTCCTTCACTGTCCTTTTTAATTTATCTTTTGATAAAAGAAGTTATGTTTTGTGATAATAAACCTAGGCTGTTCAGGCATGAGTATCTAACAAATAGTCCATTAGTATTGGAGTTTGCATATTTGTTTGTTTGCTTGTTTTATTCAATATTATCAGCTGTTGCTTTCAGGTTTGGGAAATCCACAATTCAGAAGAGGTATTTGCATTATTAGCCTGGGTCATTCTTTGCCTACACATAAAAGATGAAACAGATCCTTAATTGTGCTAAGGAAGTATTATTAGTTTCTAGTTCAGTAATTAGTTGACATTATACATTCTAATGAGATTCAACATGGTGTAGCTGCTGCCAATTCTACTGCTTTGTTTCTGTAACTTTCAGGTTACAGTATACTGGAGCAATTTATTGGTGACTTCAATGCTCTCTTCCCAGATAACTCGAATCTCACATGATAATGCAATTATTCTTTCAACTGTTGTCCAGAACTGTTTGAGAAGCTACTGATATTGTTATCTGAGCTGATAACAGATAACTGTTTCAGATCTTCACCTATTTTGACCCATAAGCAATAGAAAAAAAATGATAATTTATAGCTTGTTTCAGATTTTAGCTATTATGTAAATGTCCTGTAATTCTTTAGTGATTGCTTCACCTTCTTGCTCAAAATCAGAATCAGAATCATATACTTAAGTAGGTCATAAATTAGCTGTTTTAAAACATTAGAAAAACATCATTTTGAAAATGGGAAGATTAGAATAAAATTATATATTTCTATTTCTGACAATGAGTACTTTTAAAGATTACTGTGTTTGATGAGGAGCTTATTTTCATTTCAGAGTGCTTCTTGCAATTAGTTAAGATCAAAATGATGTGTAAATAAATACATCACTTTTTTGACTAGCTAAAAATTATCAGTGGTCTATGCAACAGTGTTTGTTCAGTTATTTGTAACAAGTAAGAAAATTGTTTTTTTCCCCACTAACAAGGACGGCTTGGAACTGATAGTTGATGATGGCAAATGCTTTCATATGTAAGAAATTCTACTATAGACGATGGGACAGTTGTTCAGATATTCACCAAAACAAGAGCAAGGGCTCTGCACATCAGATTTTATTCACAATTAATTTATAAATTTTAGATTTTCATTCACAAAAACAGTTGCTTTGTTTCTTTAAGCTACTTATGTCACATGTTATCTGTTCCCTCAGAAAATAATAGATTTCTAAATCAATAACTAGAAAATCAGTAAATAGGAAATGATTTTAAGTAAAACAATTTGGTGGGTTTTGTTTTGTTTTGTTTTGTTTTGTTTTGTTTTGTTTTGTTTTGTTTTGTTTTGTTTTGTTTTGTTTGCCTAGGTATTCATATAAAAGAATAAACATTTTCCAGAGATTCTTACACTATCTTTTTTTTTTTTTTCATATGGCCGTGAATTAATAATAGAACGCCATGAATGTGGCTAAACAAAACATTTGCAACACATTTAAATGATCATAATTTAAGCCTTGTCTCCACAACAGTAGTTTCTATTTCCACAAATACAATCTTAATTAGAAAATGATGTCTTTAAAATGTTGCTATCTCTTCCAAATTCAATGAAATTCCAAAACATTGTTTTCCAGACTCCAAAGAAATGTGTAAAAACATATATAAGTAAAGTAATCGGAGGAGTGAGGGGTAAGAATGTTCACGTGAATTGTGCAGCTTTGCAAGCAAAGACTTGCAGAGCCGTTCATCCTCAAAACAAATTCTGCTAAACGTGATAAGATCTGTCATACTCCAGCCAAATTGGTAAAATAAATGTAGGAAGCAGGAATGTAATGTAAAGTGACTAATCTTGAGACTCAGTATAAAAGAAAGGAAGGTCCTCTATATAGCTAGGGGAAAAAAAAAATCACTTAAGGTTGAAGAGAGAAATGCTGAAAATTTCCTTCCCCTATCATGCCTTAGAAAGAGCTATGAAAATATCATATGCATGTAATATTCTTCACAGAATGTAAACTTGTTTTTCAGGAGGTTTTTGGTGGTGGTAGAGTATTGGGTTTTTTGCTTTGTTTTATTTTAATTTCAGTATGAATTTGCTGAAGAAATCATTCCTTCTCTTTAAATTCCAGTTATTTACAGGCCTGAAACTTTTGGTAAGACAGCAGATTATTTAAAGCAGAATGCTAGGTGTATCACTCCCATGAATGACTGGTGACACCAAATAGCCTTCTTGGAAATCCATCATTTGTGGGGAAAGCTTAAATAAGCTGCAACATATTGTAAGCTGGTCTGTGAAATTATGCAAGTTTGCAGCTAGGAAAGTGTTGGAGGTCCTTAGAAGGGTCTGTATTAATTAAAAACAGAAAACCCAATGTGTATTTCTGCCATGGAAGTCTCACTGCTGCAGTGCACTGCAGTGCTGCTTGTGATAGGCACCAGGCCACACCTCAAATACTGTGCACAGTTTTGGGCTCCTCACTACAAGAAAGACACTGATCATGGAGCATGTTCGGAGAAGGACAATGAAGCTGGTGAGGGGTCTGGAGCACAATTCTTATGGCGAGAAGCTGAGGGAGCTGCGATTGTTCAGTGTGGGGAAGACAAGGTTCAGGGGAGACCTTATCGCTCTCTACAACTTCCTGAATGGAGGTTGTGCTGAGGTGGGGGTCAGCTTCTTCTCGTGGTCATTTAGTTGGAAATATTGGTGATAGGTGGACAGTTGGACTGGATGATCTCAGACGTCTTTTCCCACATTGGTAATTCTATGATTCTATGATTCAAGAGATGTTCTGTCCCCAGAGAACACATCTCCATTAGTGGTTACCAGTGAATCTCCATATACAAATGACTTTGCTAACTACACTCACTCCATTTTGTAAGTATAAAATAAACTTTTTTTTTTTTTTTAAGTAAAAACAGCATATCACTTCAAAAGTTTTAGCAGGAGATTCTTTACTATGGAAGTAATGAACAGATAAAATATTCAGTGCCTTTTGATATACTTCTTTGTACAAATGCAACAGCATCAGTAGAGAAAGAAAATTTCTTTTACTGTATCAGTGGGCACAATTTAAAGAAGAGGCAAGCTTTCAGCACTATCTGTCTAATTAAAGATATAAGACATTGCCTCATTCATACAGAGGAGACAATGTTTCTGAAGATGTTATAACTGCTGTTTTATGCATTATTAGGTTCAACTGCCATCATGGAAAAATGTAGTATGAAACTTCCTTGTTTTTTACAGATTTATGCACTTTTCAATTAAAATAATATTACCTTGTGAAGTGAACCTTGCTTCCCCTCCATTTTAGACCAGTACATTCCATTATATTGCTAATATTTCATCTTTTGTTTAGTTGTTTCCGCTAGCTTGATTTTTATCCCATAGTAATTTTAATCAGTGACAGATTATCATTTACAATACACTTATATTATACAAATATTGATATTATAGTCATGCTTCTACAGTACAATTGCAAAAGGTTAAGTTCCATTAACAACATTGTTCACAGCTTGCAATTTCAGATTGAATAGGTTTCAATTTCAAAACAAGAAAATACAAGATTTGGCTAAGAGAACTAACTCACTGGATGCAAAATAAAGTTTAAGAACTGATTAACCTCTTTTTAATTTCAGCTTTTTTTATATCTATATTTTTTTGCTATTTCTATTTTTAAAAAGTAATACTACGTGTATCATAGAATTATAGAATGGCTTGGGCTGGAAGGGACCTCAGGGGTCATCAAGTTCCAACACCACAGGCAGGGCTGCCTGTGTACTCCATTTTGAAGAAATTATCAGATTAATACTTGGTATGTTAGTCTTGAATTTTCCATCAAGATCAAGGAAACAGGGAGCAGGATCTGACAGAACCCATTATTGAAAGTGGCTGAACTCCTTTTTTATCGTAGTTGATCATAAAACTTGGCACAAGCCTATTACTAGTAATATTCCTTTATTGCTGCACTTACTTTTAAGCTGTAAATCTGTTTTGCATCTATGGAAAAAAAATACAGCCTGGGCGCACATGGACTGAGGACATAGCCAATTATCTGGGTAATTTATTTTATGAACTTACACTGAATTAAAAAAGGAGTGCTACCAACATCTTGTAAGTGTTCTTCTTCCTGAGGCTGCAAATCAGCAAGAAAAGGTTTCCCAAACTGGCATTCTAAAAGATCTGGGTTTACAATATGTTGTTTGAATGGCTTCTGGCTGAAACAGGAACTGACAGTCTGATTGATAGCCCTTATTTCTTTCCTTATTGTCACAAATTACTTACAGGATGCTAGTAATAACAGTGTTCGACTCCTATAAAAGGTGCAACTCTCCAGCTGGGCTTTCAGCATGTAAAGTTTTGTCGTATTTGTGGAAATCATTTTACTGAACGTTTAAATCCTGCATCCTGGGGGGCTGTGTGGCTCAGGAGACTTAGAGTGAGAACAGAATAAAGGGCCTTTTACCTCTCTGTTCCTAGCAAAAGCTCAGGCGCAGTAGATACTGACTGCTACACAGAGACTTTTTAGTTCCCTATGTAAAATGAGTTTAGACAACCATTTGTTAATGATTATCCTAAAATCTCCTTCATTGACAGTGCTTCATATACCCTGAAGAGTACTTTCCAGTACCATGGTGAATACAGAGCTTGGTTTTAGAACAAAAAGAAAGTAGTTCTTCAAATAAAGTGTATTTTTTACTGTTGATGGCCTTCTCACAGGAGGGTGGTAGCAGGAATCTATCAAGAACTATTAAAAACAAAGACAACACCTCTGTGTACTTCTGTGTGGTTTTCCTTTTGAGATATTTATTCCATATTGTAAAAGACATCTATATGCAGAACCCCAGATAACTTTAGACAGGGAATGTACTGCAGGATGTACTTACATGATTGCTTGGTCAAGTTCTTGCCCAGGTCTCTGTTGTCTCCCATAACAGCACAATACAGATTTGAACAAATCTTTGATTTGACCCAGTGTGGATAGGTTTTATTATTATTATTATTGTGGTTTTCCTTAAGTTGTTAGTCTGAAAAGAACTACCTTCTCAGACTCAAACCATGGGAATTACAAAGTTATTATTTCTGTTTCCTAGAAATGTCAAAAGCTTTACCTATTCTCTTTTTTAAAGTCTCTAGTCCATTCTTCTGCTCTTGAAGCGTTTTCAGAAAATACAATTACTGTGTATTGTGTTGACTTAGTTCGAATACTGCCAAAAGAATAAGAAAGCTGATTTCTTCAACTGGTTGTAGCTGTGTCCGTGTCACCTCATTCAGGCAAGATTATTTTATGTTAGCATCTGGTAAGCTAACATTTTAAGCTTACCCGAACCAAATCCCAGCATCCTACGCAGATGATAATCAGTTACATGTCAGCTCCATCTTTCCTTACTTGTCTCAATGTGACAATGAAATGCAACAGAAACATGCATTTCATGAGGGAGAACAGTACATTATAAACAACCAGGAGACTAGAAATCCAGGGCTCATCTGTGCCTGGGAAGGTGTGTGCAAATGCAGTTTATGAAGGTCCAGTCATTGGTGCTTGGATTTTCTACTCAGGACTCCAGAAGACTCAAAAATTGTAGCATCATTGTTACCTTGGGAATTTCTAAGGTCACCACACGTGTTTTAAGATATTTCTCTGTGTTATATAAGCAAATGCACTATGCAAGTGTTGATAAAAGCACAGAACTGAAAGGAAGAGTAAAGCATAGTTATAAATAGTCTTTTCAGATAACAGAATACTGTGTTGCCCTTCAGGTGCTTAATCAGAAGGGCTTGTATATCATTGCCATGTGAGCATGCCGTAACTATCCAAAGTTATCTCAAATGTCACTAGCTGTCTGAGTTGGGGCATTTGAATTGAAAATGGATAAAATATAGGTTTTGTGGATGGCTGAAGTTGCATGATTTTTTCCAAAAGGTCTCCTACTTTAAATCATGATTTTAACACACCTCTGGGTAACCCTGAGGAAATCATTTAACTTTCTCACATTAGCTTTCTCATTTGGCAAATAGGATTAGTTCTGCCCTGAAAAACAGAATAGTTATACTGACAGTCTACTTAACTTGTAAGCTATTCTATTTCTCATTTGTTTATTTGCTAGGTATGAATCATAATGAATGAAAACATTCCACTAAATTTTAGTAAATTTTAACAACTGTTCATGGCTATCACCAGAAGAATCTGCTCTTCTGTACAAAAGGATGTATGAAACTTTGATAATTTCCAAAGTAATGTGCCCATGGTCACATAGGACAGATGTTGTAGGGCTGAGAAAGACTTGAGAAAGTCTTCACTTTGATGGTATATCACATAACAGACAACATGCACATAATACTACAAGGTTTTTTTATTTTATATTATTTTATTTTATTTATTTATTTTGTGAGCGCCTCAGGAGAGGCATAAAACTGAGCATCAATTGATGTAACATCTGCAAAATTCAGAAAGAGCAAAAACTGCCAGCAACGTTACTGACCATGCTCCAGGAGATCTCTGGGCAGATGTAATATCTGTTAGAGGAATGTAAATCACAAAATAATAGAGCTTGATTTCCAATAATGTCAAAATATGATCCTGAGTCTGAGGGAATTATTAAAGTATCAAGAACAAAACCATTTCTAGACATCTCACGATGCCTCAGAAGAGTATTCTTTACAGACATCTTTAAAGAAACCATAATTTTGTCAGACATTAAGCATGAAGTCCTGATAGTCCTGGTAATAACATGAAAAATAAAGCACTAGGAACTGATATCCCGTAAGTTATAAAAGAAAAAGCACAACAGGGAAAAACAGATTAAGATCAACTGGAAATAATTATGAAAAACTTCCTCTTAGCTACAGAACACAGAAGATACACAATGATTACACCTTTTAACTGTGGAAATATCAAGCAAGAAAAGTCTTAACCTCATTATTTAATGGGAGTTAGTATGAAAATGTTTAATAGGGACAGTAATTCAAAGTCTGACTTTTTCTTTTTTTAGCTCTGATAAAAATGTAAACAACCCTTTCTTTCTCTTTTTTTTTTTTTTTTTCATGAAGAAATTAAATTATTTAAGATTTTAAAACAAGACTTATGTTCCTAAATATTCTGAGGAACGACCTTATGAAAACCCCTCGTTGTCAATATTTTGGTAAACACTGCAAACTATAGCTAAAGTTGAGAAGCTTTAAAAACTCATGCTTTGGCTGAATTTCATGACATTCCTGATCTCCCAGTATTAGGCTACTCTCTTTCAATATCTTGAAAGTAAAATGGATAAAATATTTAGATACATACTGTAGATTACTTAGTTTGCCAGATTTGACATAAATTGATCTAAGTTATGTGGCCTTTTTTAGCTATTTTATAGTACAGCTTCTCCTTGAAGTAAATTCAGCAATAGGTTGAGTCTTTGATGTACACGCTAGGGTCCCCACTACTTTCAAACTTCTATACGATGCACAAATATTAGAGGTCTGAAGTTGAACAGCTTCTTTCTAAATAACTGCATGTAATGCATAAGACAGAAGAAATGAACTTACGCCAAAGAGTGGGGAAAATGGACTCCAGTACCTCCCCTTCAGCTCCTCCATAATTCCCTTTGGGTTAGCACACATCTAGACCCAAATTATTCCATAAAACATGCATCTACTGAAGTTTTCATCATTTAACCATCCCTTCTTGAAATGTGTTCAAGTATTAACTCAAAGCAAACTGTTGCAGTGTGTATACACAACATAGGAGTCTACACTCTTCAAAATGTGGAATGAGAAGGTTGTTCATCTAAAAGCAGGGAAGTCTGACAAAATCATCTATTTCACCTAGTGATTTGCCTCCTTGAAAGTAAGATGACAGTGATTCTGGGCTTTTCTATCATGCATTTTCAAGATAATTTATAATGTAACCAGGACTTAAAAATAGACTCCCATTTCTGTTTGGTAAAGTTTTTTACCAACCAGGATGTATTTGACTTGTTTCCTCACTTTTTTTTTTTTTTCTTGTCTCCTTTAAATGCAATTTTCAAACAAATGACAAAGATGTATGTAGTAGAATATCCTCCAATCTTTGAAGGAATTTCAAAAGCACATTCCCTCTTACGTCTGGTGTGTGATTTTAGGAGTACACAGATGGTCTGATCTGCTCAACGTAACAATGACTAACAGATATTAAGAGGCAAATATTCTATCTATAAGCAGTGACAACACACTTTTCTTGCATTATGTACCTGAGTGAGCTGGATATTGGTTGTTCACATGTCGACATTTTCTTGTTCAACGATATCTCTACAGCTCAAATGTATGATGTTGTTATGTGAAGGTCTAAAATATGGTGCTACATAATTCCTGAATCAAACACTATAGCTAGTTTCACATAGAACTAAGGAAAACTTAGATTCCATCCTAAAGGATTTGCAATTTAAAATCACAAATATTTTTAGAAAGAAAATAACATCAAACGATCATTTTGCCTTCAACAGGACACCTGTGAAAACAATACCATAAGAGTTGTTATATAAATTAATAAAGTAAAATAGATACTATAAATACCATATATATATTAATATATGTAAACTGTATAGAATAGAACTGCATGTTCATATTGATTTATGTGCTTAAGCTTCAAGGAACTTCAGTTTCAGGGGATATACCAAGCTGAATTACCTTGTTTTAATTAGGAAGCACAAGCATTTTTTCCTCATCCATTAAAATGCCAGGAGTCAATGTATAAATGACAGTTAAGACACTAAGTGCCAATTATTCCTATATCTGCTCATTTTAGTCATCCTCAGCCTAACTTTTCACTTCCTTTAAGACAGGATAAAATACAGAGTTAGTTATTATAAGCCGAAACTATAGATTGTCTTCCAACATTTTACTGCTACTCTTAGCACTAAAACAAGTTACAGGCAACCATAGCAAGGGAATTTATGACCTTACAAATGGAGGCAGCATGTGATAAATACCACACTATCAGTTGTTCAGGTAAGTAATATGCGCTCTTGTAAAACCTGCACTGAAAGCTGAGTAATTTATGAAGTAAAAGAAGTCTGGCTTCTTTAACCTCTCATGCTAATTTACTTTAAGATAACATGAGGGTAGACTTGTGTACCACACTCTCCTGCTGTTTTTAATTGCTATGTTCCCTCTTGTTCATTAGTGTATCCTATTTCTTCCATTTATCATGTAAAACAAGTGAATGCTATTTCACCTTTAAAACTGAAATCCTTCTTCATGATGCAGGCTGATGCTTTCCAACTTCTTTTTCAAAGAAAAAAAAAAAAAAAGGAAATTGCTTTTCTGGCCAGTGGCCATGTTGAAGTTGAAAACATGTCTTTTAGTAAAGGTAAAGCATCCTAATGAATGACTTGCTTTTGAAAGAACAAGAGACAATCCTTGCAGTCATTCAGTACAAGCACTAATGGAAAAATATAGAAGAAAAAAAGACAGCTTCCCATGTGTACTGCAGTAAACATCACACTCAGCATGAAAGACTTTGGTTTCAGCAAATTGGCCTTATGAATCTGATTCATAAAAAGGAAAAAAGGCTGAGGACCAAATTTTATATTCATCTAACTTGTGAATTAAGCAAGATTTGTCTGGGTGTATGAAATACCTGACCTTAGATAGACAGGCGATCTCTGAGCCCCCAGGTTTTTTTATCCTATAAGTTCAGCGGTTTATACACAGAAATTTGTACATTTCTGTAGCAAATTCTAATCTTAAAAAGTTTCTAATCTGTTTAAGCAAACCAAAGATAGTCTAATAGATGACATTGCCACTACCTCCAAATTTTTCCATGACGATATCATTAGGTTATTCAAACTACAGACAGACAGTACAGACATTATATACACTTTTTTGTTTAGAAACAGAATGGTCCTACAGAATTTTATAGTCAAATAAATAATGATTATTATTTCATGTAATTATAATGCATTGTTTTTAGCATTAAGAAATGGTTTCTGTGTTGGAAAGTGATTAAAATCACAGGAATAAATAATAATAATAATAATAATTCCTTAGTCCTAATAAAGTCCCATGTTAGTAGTTTCTTTCCAGAGGTAATGAATGACCATAGGCTTGTTTCTATAGCTGACTGCGGTATGCAGAGCTCTGTGCAGGCATCTCCAGCCCTTCTCCTGTTTCTGCTGCCCATGTCTCAGCCAAGTATTCTCCTTCAGCATGCTATGTTGAATATATGCTTTAATTGCAGAGAGAAAATTGGAAAGGCAAAAGCCCAGTTGTAAGTCAATTTGACCTCTGTGGTAAGAGAAAACAAAAAACTTTTTTACAAATACATTAAAAGTAAGAGGAGAGATAAGGAGACTCTCCATCCTTTACTGGATATGGTAGGGAACATGATCGCTGAGGATAAGGAAAAGGCTGAAGTTCTCAATGCCTTCTTTACATCTGTCTTTAAAAATCAGACCACTTATGCTCAGGTTACTCTACCCACTCATCTGGAAGTCTTGGATGGGGAGCAGAATAAACCCCCAGTAATTCAGGTGGAAACTGTTAGATACCTACTACTCCACCTGGACTGCCAGAAGTCCATGGGGACAGATGGGATCCAACTGAGGGTGATGAGGGAGCTGGAGGAGGTGTTAGTCAAGCTGTTTTCCATCACCTATCAGTATTTCTGGTCAACCAGAGAGGTCACAGAGGGTTGGAGGCTTTCCAATGTGACTCCCTTCTCTACAGAAAGAGGGAAGAGTTGTAAAGAGGATCTGGGGAACTACAGGCCTGTCAGCCTGACCTCAATGCCAGGAAAGGTTTCGGAGCAGATCATCTTGAGGGAGATCACATGGCATGTGCAGGACAGCCGGGGGATGAGGCGTAGCCAGCTTGGGTTCATGAAAGGCAAGTCCTGCTTAACCAACCTGATTCCCTTTGATGATCAAGTTATCCACCTGGTGAGTGAGGGAAGGACTGTTGTCTCAGTCTCCCACAGTATTCTTCTGCAGAAGCTGTCAGCCTGTGGCTTGGACAGGCACACTCTGCTGGCTAAAGAACTGGCTGGAGTGTTGGGCCCAGAGAATGGTGATGAATGGAGTCACATCCAGCTGGCAATTGGTCAGGAGTGGTGTCCTCCAGGGTTTGGTATTGGGGCCTGTTCTGTTCACTATCTTTACTAATGACCTGGATGAGGGCATTGAGCATGCTCTCACTAAGTTCATAGATGACAAGAAGTTAGCTGGAAGTGCCGACCTGCCTGGGGGTAGCAAGGCTCTACAGAGCGATCTGGACAGACTGGATTGCTGGGCTGAGGCCAATGGGATGAAGCTGAACAGGTCCAAGTGCCAGGTCCTGCACTTTGTACACAGCCACAGAAAATGCTACAGGTTTGGGGAAGAGTAACTGGAAGACTGTGTAGAGGAAATGCACCTGGGGATGTTGATTGATGCTTAGCTAAACATAAGCAAGCAGTATGCCCAGGTGGCCAAGAACACCAGCGGTATCTATCAGAAATAGTGTTGCAGGACCACAGAGGTGATCATCCCTCAGTACTGGTGAGGCCACACCTTGTGTATTGTGTTCAGTTTTGGGTTCCTCGCTGCAAGAAAGACATCAAGAGCCAGACATCTAGTACCTGAAGGGAGCGTATGAACAGCAGGGTTTACATGGCTTGATAAGACACGGGGGAATGTTTTTAAACTAAGACAGGAAAGATTTAGGTTAGGTATTAGGAGGAAGTTTTTCACTCAGAGAGTGGTGACACACTGGAATAGGTTGCCCAGAGAGGTTGTGGATGCTCCACCCCTGGAGGCATTCAAGGCAAGGCTGGATATGGCTCTGGGCTGCCTGGTCTAGTGGTTGGTGACCCTACCCATGGAAGGGGGGTTGAAACTAGATGGTCTTTGAGGTCCTTTTCAACCCAAGTCATTCTATGATTCTATGATTCTATGATTCTATGATTCTATGATTCTATGATTCTATGATTTTGAAGTGTGTTCAGAGAAGGGCAACGAAGCTGGTGAAGATTCTGGAGGACAAGTATTGTGAGAAGTGGTTGAGGGAAATGAGACTATTCAGTCTGGAGAAGAGGAGGCTCGGGGGTGACCTTATTGCTCTCTACCACTACCTGAAGGGACCTTGTGATAAGGTGGGACTTGGCCTCTTCTCCCATGTAACTAGCAAAATGACTAGAGGGAATGGTCTCAAATTGCACCAGGGCAAATTCAGTTTGGGCATTAGGAAATACTTCTCTGAGAGAGTGGTCTGGTGCTGGAATGGGCTGACCAGGGAACTGGTGGTGTCACTGTCCTTGGTAGTGTCCATGAAATGTTTAGATGTTGTACTGAGGGATATGGTTTAGTGGGAAATACTGGTGATAAGTGGACAGTTGGACTGGATGAGGTCTTTTTCAACCTTGGTAAATCTATGATTTTATGATAAAGAAATGTCAGTCTGTAATGCTAGCCATAACGTGCACTTTTTGTGTCACATGTCAAGTTTGATGGAGCTCAGAAATGTTTATGCATTGAGTCTGTTACCATTATCTGTAAGTCTCGCAAAGACATCTATGATGTCTTTGACAATGCTAAATAACCAGCTAAACAACCAACTTATGTCCCTAGTTGGTACTTGCAAAGAATTCTGCAAGAGATTCTATTCAATTTCAAATGAACACATATACTTGAGACTCCACTGGTAAATTTTCTAAAGCTCCACTTACTGTAACTCAATTTAGATACGTAATTCACTGACATCTTGACCCAATTAACTGGTTACCATCTGCAGATGAATCCCAGCTCTAGCATATTTCTTTGCATTTTACTGCATTGCCCCAGAGCTTAACAGTTGCTGCCAGATGTGCAGGCCAATGGAGGGCTGACTGGATATTCTCCCTCCCTCTAAGTATTCCCCATGTGAAATTCAGCTATGTGCTTCTAAATATAAAAGAAGGAATTCTCCAAGGATTCCTAGTGCTCTTAGGAGACAAGAAATATCGGTAAAATAATTTTGCAGACACTGCTGCAAGATCTGTGCTGCAGGTTGTTTGCTGAAAAGAAAATTATGGCATCTACGGGAGTAGAGAGAAGCACACACTGCAGAACACCTTTTCACTCCACCTGCTGCCAGAAGATGGATCAGGACAGTCTTGTCACTTGCCTTGTTGATATTTACCTGATGCGTAACACTCTTAAGCAAAAATTGATAGCTGAGTCAATTATCCTGTCAGGGAACTATTTTCTGCACATATCTTTTTTTATTTCTTTAAAAAGACCTAAAAAGTATCACTAGATCCTTCCCACTCATTTTGCTTACACTTATGAAAAACTGCCATGGCACTTAATTAATTCTGGTTTTATCAACAGTTATTTATAACACAATAAATGCCTAAAATAATATAAAAGTAGTTACACTTAATATAAACTCATACTGCAAATCTAAAATCCTCTCTAGGAGCAAATTAGACAACTTGAAGGGCGTGCCCATAAGAGTGATAACGCAAGGGTCTCTGACTACAGAGATAACAAGAGTAAAAGTACCTAAGGCAGGTGCCATCTAAAACTTCTGTTACCTAGTAAAAGAAGGGATAAACAAAGAGAAATTCAAGAAAAAGGAAATAAGAACAGTGATTCCAACCCGACTGCTACTTAAACTGATCTTACAAAGAGGATGTTTCATTGTTAAAGCATGTACTGCTCTCTATTAGTGATGAGAATATATTTAACTTCACCTTTACCTTTACCTTTACCTTTACCTTTTCCTTTCTTTCTCTTTTTTCTTTCCCCTTCCCCTTCCCTTCCCTTCAATTTTTCCCTTCCCTTCCCTTTCCTTCCCTTTTCCTCCTTTTTCCTTCCCCTTTCCTTCCCTTTCCTTCCCTTCCATTTTTCTTTCTGTTTTTCTTCTTTTTTTTTTTTTTTCCCCCCTTTCTTTCAAGCATGACAAAAACTGCTAACTGGTATGGATAGACAAAAACTCCAGCACTGATCTTTTCTCTGATTGCAACTCATTCCTTGATCTATTCCTATCCAGAAACACAGATGTAGCATAAATACAGTCAATTAATCATGTTGTCCCTCTTATATATAGTCCAAAAAACTATTGTTAACTGATTAGGCAGATTTTAGGTGGAGAACATTAATATGTGGATCATTTAATCTGTCCCTTAAATTGTGCCATAAAAAGTGATATTTAGTTATTCCCACATGCTCTTAAATGCACAGCAACTTGGTATATTTCAGTTAGTTAAAGCAGAGTAACAACAGCTGTTAACAAATCTACATGCCATCAAGGTTGACATGTCATGGCTAGCTAGTAAAGCAGGATAAACTCTTGGCACAGTCAAAGAATAAAGCTCATTTCCATTCTGGAGACAAACACGGGACTTGCTATTTTTAATTGAGACTTTTGACAAATTAGACCATCCTTTGTGTCTTACTCAGAGAGGTGTATTTCTTTGGAAATATTTTTTTTCAAATTTCTATATAATAGAAGAATATATGGTAGTCATATACTAGTATTAAGAATACATGTATAACCTTGGGCAACCTGTTCTAGGTGGCCCTGCTGGAGCAGGTAGTGTTGACTAGAAGAACTTCAGAGGTTCTTTCCAACTTTAAATATTCTGTGATTCTGTTGATTCACTTGGCTTAAACAAGCAAAACATTAACATACATAAAACCATGCAGAGATGCGTTAGGAAGCTGTAGCCCACAGCATTCTCCCCAACACCAGATGATACTGTTCTATATCTGCTGTTACCAGAAGGTGTTTACTTACTCCAACCAAAAATATTCTCCTATAGAACTGAGGCTTTTATCTTGCTTTGCAGACTGCCTTCAATCCAACAGGAGGAATAGCATGGATCTAGATGTTTAACAACTGGAAAAACTCAGCCAGTGGACAACTTTTGTGCAAGGTTAACCTACATAGCCTCAAAGTGTCCCATGCTTACTAGACACATCATTCCTAGGGAATTTTATCACCTCAAATTATTATGATTAAACTGCAAACACTGAGATAAGGATACATGACAAGAGCTGCTGTTTTGGCCAATCATATGTCTTCTGAAGATGGAGATAGGAAGTAGAAATTCAGAAACAGGGAACTAAAGCATAGTGGATTTGGAAGGAGAAAATACTGAAGCAAATGAGAGAATGAGTTTCAGATGGTCACATCATTCAAGAATGAGTGGGACATAGCATTCTGCAAAAACGACAATAGAAATCTTTATCCACCAAGTATTTTGTTTATAAAATGTGTTTAAAGTATTTTAAAATGTCTATAGGGCATTTTAAAATGTCTTTACAAGCATATGGCTTCTGTTCTCATATCCTTCCTGTAAACCAAACTTTTACCAACACTGCTTCTTTTAATGTTTCAGAAAAATGGAAAGTTGAAGAATACTATTTTCTTTAAAAAAAAGAAAAAGTAGTTTTTATTTTTTTAATCTATCTGTTAGGATGTTAAAATCCATTATCATACTATTAACCCCATGGAGAAAAAGATGTGCTTTTAATAGAAAAAAAAAAAAAAAAAAAACTCATTTTATCAGAAAAAAAAAAGAAAAACATATATTTGTTCAGAATATTGAACTTTAAATGCACAGTTATATTAATTAAAGAACTATGTATTCATTAATGGCACAGATCAAATCAAGTAAGCTCATGTTTAGATTTCATCTACCTTAAGGACACTTAATAAATGTTTTATTATTGTGTTGAACTGAGGCCTCTCCCGATTAATTTTAAAATGTGTTCATTCCAATGTATTTTCTCTGAGTCCTCTACAGTTGTGCTCACACAACTTGGGAATCTAACATTAAAGGTTAGAAGTTAAAGGCAATTCACCATTTATTTGAATTTCTTTGAGATTTCAGAAATTGGTTTACCATCAAATATTTAGCACATTGAAAACAGCATGGTGGTATGTCACAAACACTTTACTGAGGCATATGTGGAGAGACAGTAAAAATGTGCTGCTCCAATGCTAATGAAATTATTGGAATTTTATTGATGATAGATATTTTAAATAAACAACACTGTTTTGTTTCATTAAAAAGATAAACAGCATTCAGAAATGCTATTTAAAGCAAGTAGATACATTTTCTTTTTTATTATTATTATTTTTTGAGCACTACTTTCCTTCCTAGACATTTCTCGTATTTGAATGCATTTTGAGATATATTTTAGGCAAAAGCCATGCATCATTTTGATAGATACTTAGTAAAGAAAGTGTACGTACCATATGCACATTAAACCATGAGAGACAAATCTGTAAGCGCTACAGGTTCATAAGTTCGTGAGAAACATTTTATTACGCCAACACACTTGATTTAAGTCTGTCTAAATTTTAGCAGACCAGACTTCTGCCCAAAGCTAAAGCTCCTTTGTGATTTACAAATAATGACAAATCCATGTCTGAAATGATTGCTGTAATGGAGAAAAAAAGGAAGGAAGAATATCCTGACACTTGAAGAGCTGGAGTAAAACTTACCTACCAGCTCAAAATAAAGGCCTCAACAGGACTAGACTACGTTGTCTTTATTCAGCTGAAGGGTGATAAATCAGTTTAGTAAGATTTCTGTAATTTCTTATTCTTTTCAAACCAAGATAGTACATTAACAGAAATTTTATTTTCCAGGATATTTCTGCATATCAATAGCTATTAATGGGTACTGTAAAACTCAGTTATTCATTAAGACCAGAGTACAATACCATTGCAGATTCTGATATGATTATACAGAGTTCCAGATAAAATGACACCAGTATTATTCCAGCAAGCACAGCTTAAAATTTTGAGAATCCATTACCTTCAGTCACATCCATTTTTAGAAATTCCTCATTCCCTCCTCCCTCTCTTGTCTAGTTCTTCCTTCTCTCATATGACACACACATGGGCAGAGAAACACTCTCATGTTCCTACAAATATATATACATTCCTACTCTTCCCTTTTGAAAATGTCACCAATGTTCCTTTAACAGTCAAAATGCTGATTTCTGAACAGTGCATTTTTTTTATGTTTGTTTTCTGTACAAAATTAGACCTACTTTCTTGACCAGACTTAAGCAAGGAAAAGTCTCTTAAATAAGCTGAGAATGTATGAAGAAGTTTCACAATATACCACAGACTGACAGAAGGCTCTCAAAAAATGGCTGTGGAGACATTTTGGCACAGCCGTGCATGATTCAGTTGAGGGTGTCACTTTTGTAAAGCGCTGTGACCCCTTTTGTTTTTGGAAGTTTGGGTGAAAACTACCTCCTCCTGCAAACAATTCCCCTCTGAATTTCCAAGGATGTTTAGAGAAAACAAACGGATGAAATAGGCACTGAGCTTTGTTTCAGACATCAATGACTTCCTCTGATTAAAGCACAGTAGCATGTGATTATTCCTTTAAAGAAGTCTTCTCCATCCCTGTGTGTTACTGTGTTGACTGAAAAACATTCATTTAAGCAAAGAAGGTATACAAAGTCTTAATACACTTTACTAATCTTTCCTAGCAGGAACTATCTATCTGCACTATAAAAGACAAAAGAGATATTCTAACATTAAAAAAGAGATTATGTGAAGTAGTTCCAGTCCTACAAAGGGACTGGACTCTCTGTCCTAGAAAGTTCCTACTGATTATAAGCTTATTTAATTGTTGTAGTCTAATAATTAGAGAAATTTTACTTATTTTGAAATATGGGTTATATGCAAGATTGAATAACAACAAACTTAAATGTAACCTTACTAAAGTTGAATATTATGCTACTACAGCCTTATTTTTCTAAATTGGTCCAAGCCTTGACAGCAATCAAAATGAACCAATACTGTAGAAGAAAAAAAAACTCAAAACCATAATCTACCGGATTCCATTGAAACTTAATGTTGTTTCCATGATATTATCTTAATGTTTCACCTAATCACAAATGCAACTACTGCCTGGAGTCAGCAGAAACAGAGTAGACCCAAGAAAAGCCAATAGAAGAATACTTGTTATTCTTCAAAAGCCAATAAAAAGATGTGCTTCAATTAACTTAAGAAAGTAAACACTGAAGTTTAGATCTTGAACAAAACAATACCAGGTTGGAATACATAGCAGAGAATCCTAGGCAAGAAGCAATGTCTAGATGAGAGAGAAACAGTTTATCTCAAAGACCTAATGAAATTAGATGGAATTTGTTATGTTGTTGTTGCTGTCTTCAATTCTGTCAGAAATAAAAACACAAAACAAAGTCTTAAGCCTTATTTATTTTTTTTTCCAAGTTAAAAAAAAAAAAAAAAAAAAAAAAAAAAAAAAGGATTAAAAAAGAACCAAGCGGGGAAAGGGGGAGGGTTTTTTTTTT